>JANUWF010001448.1:0-16650 GCA_026120185.1 Voacanga thouarsii
GGCTATTGGTTTGAGTAAAATAGTGGAGTAAAAATGAGTTTAATTAAAGTCCTAATTATTTGCATATCATGTACATAAACAAGTAGCTAATGTTCTCTATCTTTACATCTAGGTTGTAACACCCCGGAAAACCTAGGCCCGCCTGGGGCGGGGATGTTGTCCCGTCCAAAGGATAAGGGGTCTTTATAACTAGGTCACAAATAAAAATTGCTGGAATAAATAATACTCAAGCTAAAAGAATTTATTACAACCCAAAAATACTTCAAAAGTACATCCATGAAATTCCAAAACAAAACCCATAATTAAAATCATCCACACTCGTCTCCCAAAGCGAGTACATAAAAAAAAAAAAAAAAAACACATTCTCTTCCAAGGTAGCTACTCACCTACAACAGGATCAACCTAAAATTATGATAAAAGGTGGTGAGATAGAAATCTCAGTAAGTCCGTGTGTGCTTTGGGTGTTTAGCAGAAACAGTTCGTGGATGCAAAGTGTGAAATCTTTATAAGAGAAACATTGGCAAGCAATAAACATTAGTCAAAAGCAAGAATGGCGTTTTGGCTCTTCTAGCCATACATAAGTAATGAAATCAACCACTCGAAAGAAAGGGATATAGGTTACCACACTTTGGACCCCATAACCGGTCAGAATGCCTAACACGTTGTGCAGACTGACAAAAGTAGGTGATCGGCCTACTGGGCAAGATACTCCTCCTTCTCTATACCCAAACAACCACCGGGTGTCCATTCCGAGCAAAAACACGATCACTTGATCGAAACAAAATAAACCGCTAGCTCGGACCGGCACGACTCATCGGAACCGGCATCTTATCCAGGAAGGACTCACCCCTCAGAGGTGGCCACCTACTGAGAGACTCACCCTAACCCTTCAAAGACTAGTCCTAGTAGTCCACCCTTATTGAGTACTCAACGACGTTTCCCGCTTGGGATAAAATGAACAGAGCATTGCTCCGCATGAAAATAGCAATTTGAGGGTTTCCAAGGTTTTGAGCGAAATCGGTTTTAGAAAGAGTTTCGAGTTTTGAAAATTTGCTCATTAACTTTTGAATAATTCCAGCGTTGGAAATAAAGATGAATTCAACCCTCATATTGCCTTCAAATAAACGAGTGTCCATACACTCCATATTTAGCTTGCCATAAGAAAACATTTCACATCGATAGGTTTTATGCAGGAGCTTACTCGCTTCTTGCTCACAACAACAAGGTCTCGAATAGCTGACCTAACCCCACATGGCAAATACAAATCTTAATCGGATTCAAGCCACAATCCACTTCCTCAATTTTAAATCAACTCAATTCACTACTACCATAATCCTAGTGTCCCAAGCTTTAAGGCAAAACAATAATTGAATAGGTTTATAAGCTCAGTTTAATTTGTTATTTAAAATAATTAATGGATTAGGAAATAAATTCTATTAAGTTGAAAGTTCAACTCTTGTTAAGGAAAATTTAGAGTTTATTTGATCAAGAGCCATAGGTGGTATTAGGTAAAATAGTGATTTAATGATAGCTTAGTTGTTAGAAAATAATTGATAGCTAAAACTAGTTAAGATTAAATTTAATAAGTCTTTCTTGGAAAATAATAAGTAAATCCTTAAGGGTTTTGATCATAGTAATTATTTTATTAAGCATGAATCTTTTTCATAAGGAGCTTTAATTAATTTGCTTTATTTTCAATAATATTTATTTATTTTATTTTCCTAGAAAAATCATTATTTATTTGACTAAAATATCCTTTACATATTTTATAATTCCAAATCTACCCTTCCTAAGGTTTTCGAAATTCTTTAGCACAAATTATTAGTAAATATTTTATTCATGAAATAAAATTTGCTTAGGGACAACTAGATCATGATCAAGATTCCATGGTGATAACCAATAACATACTCAATCCTTCAATTCATCAAATCATCCAAGTCTTGCACATAGGCATAGATCTAAATTTATTATTACATGATTTAACCTCTACTAGCACAAACATGATCATGGCTTCAAAATCTAATCATGCATATAAATCCTATTCACCCATGGTGACATAATCTCTAGCATGCTTCATCACAAATACTACCTATGACATGCATCAAATCTCAACTCATCATTAAATCCACCAATATATTCCTTCCATGCATAAATCCCATCTCCTTCACAATCATACATATACTCATGCTTCAATCCACAACATCACATACACAAACCCATCGCCATTCATCAACCTAGAGACATGATTCTAAACTTTAAAAGGAGGATTGAAGGTACTTACTTCATCGATGAATGACTTGAAGGAGTTTAGAGAAGATCTCCACCCCTAGATGGCTAATCTTGTTCAAGAAGGGTGGCGAAAGCATGGTCATGGGGAAAGAGACCATTCGGCCAAGGGAGGAAATTTCGGTCCATGAGAGAGAGAGAGAGAGAGAGAGAGAGAGAGAAGAAAAGTTCATTAGCATGCTTATTCATATAGGTTTTTATTAGAGATTAAGTTTGAAGAGGATGAAGTTGTTAGAATAAGTTTACCTTGAAGATGTTTTTGCTCTTCACAGAAATTTCTACTTTTTGATCTAAAGTAGCAAGATGATTTGTGGAGTTTGATGTTAATAAGGGTGTTGATGAATGCACAGCAAGGAGTAGATCAAATCTGGTGGTTTTCGTGAGTGTTTGAAGTGGTTTGGAGGGGTATTAGGTGTGGAGAAGGAGTAGGTGTTCTTGGTGTAATGTGTGTGTGTGTGTGTGTGTGTGTGTGTGTGTGTTCTTGTTGCTTGAAGAAAATCAAGAGAGAGAGAAGAGAAGCTGCCGATTTTTCTGAGAAGTTGTGGCTGCCGAAATTCTATAGGGTTTAGGGAGGGACTTCTCTGATTTGGAAGGGAAAGGAAGGACTAATTGTTACAATCCTTGAAGAATATTTTTAGGAAGAGAATTTGGAAACTAGATATTCCAAGAATATCTTGATTTTTCTGGACCACTTTGAATTCTCCTATGGCCGACTGGATTGTGTAGTTTTCTATGGAATTAAAGCTGGTTAAAGGAGACTTGTGGTGGCCAAAATTAAGGTGCACAATGGTGGAGAAGATGTCTGATCAATTGAGCAAAATTTTATGGAAAGTTGTTAAACAAGATGGCTGAAATTTTTGGAAAGTAATCAAGCTAAATTGCAAGGATTTGGTTGAGAGATTTTCGGTCAGCCATGGAGGGAATTTCGTGCAGAAGCTTCAGGGAACAATGGAGCTCTGTTAATCCGGTGACAAAATGCATAGTCACCTCCTCCCACTTCCATTCTAGCACTGGCAACGGCTGCAATAATCCCGCTGACTTCTTATGCTCCGCTTTAACTTTCGCGCAGGTGAGACAGGTCGATACGTACTTGACCACATCTCGCTTCATTTCGGGCCTCCAGTATGCTTTCTTCAAATCTTGATACATCTTGACCTCTCCCGGATAAATTGCGTACTTGCTCTTTTATGCTTCTTCAAAAATTCTGTCCCTTAGTTGTTGCTCCACGGGTACACACAATCGATCTCTGAAATGGAAAACTCCTGCCTCGTCCTGACGGAATTCGCTGTTCGGTCGCTTAAGCTCCTTATCCTTAAAAATTTGAAACTCGGCGTTGCTTCGCTGAGCTTCCACTATTTCTTGCTTCAAGTCCGGCACCAACTTCAAGTTGCAGATAACAATCGTTTTGTCTCGCACTTCCATCCTTCTGTCCAATACGTCCTGAACTACTTGCATTTCTTGCACCTTCAGCCTAGCCATCCCAACTTTTCTGCTTATGGTGTCTACCACCACGTTAGCCTTCCCAGGATGGTAGTTGATCGGGCAACGGTATTCTTCCAAGAATTCCATCCACCTTCGTTGCGTCAAGTTCAAATCCTTCTGAGTGAAGATATACTTCAGGCTTTTATGGTCGGTGAACACCTCGTACTCGGCTCCATACAGGTAGTGTCGCCATTTCTTTAGGGCGAACACTATAGCCGCAAGCTCCAAGTCGTGAGTAGGGTAGTTCACTTCATGCGGTCGCAACATCCGTGATGCATAGGCAATCACTTTCCGGTCATGCATCAACACCGCTCCTAGTCCTTCTTTCGAAGCGTCGGTGTACGGTGCGTAAGATTTGCCTTCCTCTCGGTAGACTCAATATCGGTGCTTGTCATCGATCGCTTCTTTAGTTCTTGGAAGCTTTTCTCTCATTTCTCGTCCCACACAAACGGAACATCCTTTCTCAACAAACGGGTCATTGGCGATGCAAGTGTCGAGAATCCCTTGATAAACCTTCGGTAGTATCCCGCCAAACCCAAGAAACTCCGGATCTCGGTAATATTCTCCGGCTACTTCCAGTCTGATACCGCTTCCACCTTGGCTGGATCTACCTTAATTCCCTCCTTAGTCACCACATGACTAAGGAATGCCATCTTGTCCAACTAGAATTTGCACTTGCTGAACTTCGCGTACAGCTTGTGCTCCCTCAATTTTTCCAACACGAGCCTCAGATGCTCCGCATGCTCCTTCGGACTCTTGGAGTAGATCAAAATATCGTCGATGAATACTACTACAAACTTGTCCAGGTAAGGCCGGAATACTCGGTGCATCAGGTCCATGAATACTGCTGGAGCGTTAGTCAC
Organism: Voacanga thouarsii; assembly: GCA_026120185.1. NCBI lineage: Eukaryota > Viridiplantae > Streptophyta > Magnoliopsida > Gentianales > Apocynaceae > Voacanga > Voacanga thouarsii. The sequence goes on from JANUWF010001448.1 coordinate 4,632, forward strand.
CCCGAACGGCATTATTACGAACTCGTAATGCCCATATCGGGTGTTGAAGGCTATCTTGGGGACATCTTCCTCTCTTATCCGCACTTGATAATATCTTTATCTCAGATCAAACTTGGACTAGCAACTGGATCCTTGCAGCTGATCGAATAGCTCGTCAATCAATGGAAGAGGGTACTTGTTCTTAATCGTCAAATTGTTCAACCCTCGGTAGTCAATGCACAGCCTCAAGGTCCCATCCTTCTTTTTTACAAATAGCACAGGCGCTCCCCAGGGCAACGTGCTTGGTCTAATATAGCCTTGGCCAACAAGCTCCTCTAGTTGCTCTTTCAACTCTTTCAACTCTGCTTGGCGCCATCCGGTACGGAGTGCAGCGATCATTGGTTTCGCTCCGGGAACTAAGTCGATAGTGAACCGCACTTCTCGACTAGGAGGTAGAGAATCAAGCTCCGCTGGAAATACATCGGGAAAATCCTTCACTACTTCCGTGTCCTCTAGAGTACACTGGTCCTTAGACTTGTTCATCACGTAAGCCAGATAACCTTTACAACCTTGTCTCAATAATTTTCGGGCCTTGGCCCCTGCAATCAAGTACTTCAACTCTTTCACCCTCTTTCCATTAAATTCTAACACATCACGACCCGGTCGACAAAGCTGAATTGACTTATTTTTGCAGTCTACCCTAGCCCCATGGTTGGCTAACCAGTCCATCCCCAAAATTAAGTCATAGTCTTCAATGTCCAACACAATCAAATCTCCCTCTAGATTTTCTCTCCCCACCTTAACCTTACAGTCCCTCACATACCGATCCACTTGCACCATCTTCCCCAAAGGGGTGCTTACTTCTAAAATGAATGGTAGCTCCACTCCATCCCAACCCAAATGACATGCACACAACTTGTTTATATAGGAATGAGTAGAGCCAGGGTCAATCAAAGCATTAACGGATCGTCCTTGAATAGTGAACGTACCTTCCACCACCGCGGCATCGTCCCCAACTTCCTCTCTGTTGAGAGCGAATACCTTGTCATTCGCTTATGGCTTCGGCGCTCCACCTCCGGCTGCTGCCATGGCGTTGGCCCGGTTGGGTCCCGGGTTTTGAGTCGGGTTTCCCTGCCCGACTCGGTGCAGCTTAGGGCAGGTATTTCTCAGGTGGTTCGGGTCACCACAGTGGTGGCACTTCCTATCTCTTCCCTTGGACCAGCAGTTCCTCTCAGTGTGGCCTTTCTTTCCACACTGCCTGCAGGACGGGAGGTTCAGTGTAGGTCCAACCGGTGCTGTCCGGGCTTGCTTTTCCCGGTTCTGCCAGTGATGATTCAAAGGGCGCTTGTGGGATTGCTGCCTCAGAAAGTGTCCCTGTGGTTGTCTCTATGGTTGTAAGGGCTTGGCCGCCATCCTGCTGTGGTCTTCATTCTCTGTGCGAGTAGCAGTGTCCACCGCTCCCGACTAAGTTGTCGGTGGAGTAGGTACCAAAGCTCTCCTCAGCTCCGGTCTTAGCACCTTGACGAACTTCCTCGTCCGGTTCTACTCGGTGTCGACCAGTCTTCAGCATTATTTCAACAACTGCGTGAATTGGGCCGCGTATTGAGCCACAGACATGCTCCCCTGCCTCAGATTCTGAAATTCGTCCTCCCGTTTCTCTTCAATCCACTGAGGGATGTACTTCGCCCTGAAAGATTCAACGAAGTTGGACCACGTCCATTCTTGCTCATCCATTACCCAGTCCTCTTGGACCCACTGCCACCACGCCCGAGCTGGTCCTCTCAACCGAAAAGCCGCAAACTTAACCATCTGCTCTTCCGAATACTGGATCATTGCGAAGATATCCTCCATTTTCTCGACCCACTGCTCAGCCTTCTGGTCTTGTTCCATTTCACCCATAAAGATAGGCGGTTGGAATTTCAAGAACTTCTCCAACGCCTCATTTTCCCCTCTAGGGTGCCTCCGCTCGGTTAGCGTCTGAAGAATGTCGGCCACTTTGCTGAGTGTCTGACCCATTGACCCATCTACCGGGGCATCAGACCCCATGCCCATCGCGGGATCACTTTACTCGTCCCCCTGATGGGGTGATTGCATCTGTTCTGGTTCAATTTCCGGTGCTACCCGGTCTACCTCCGGAGTTCTTCTGGTGGAGGGAACTGCACGTCTCTTGGGTGCCATTCTATACCATACCCCAAATGTTAAATGTATGCACTCATGTATCAAATCATTTTAGTGGTGTATGCATACATAGCCAGGTATGAGTAGAAAGAAGTCAAATGCAACTTATTTAAAAGATTGCTCATAAATTTCGATTTCAAAAATTAACTTGCATAATTTTGAAATTTGATAAAAATGAAATTTAAGAATTCTTAACATCTCAATTCATGAAAAGCTGTAATTAAACAAAAATCCAAATTAAAATGACTCCTAGCTCTCTACTCCTCATCGGAATCCTCATCATCTGCCTCATATATCCAACCTCTAGTGTTTTTAGAGAAATCCACCCCCTCCCCGCTAGCAAATCCCTCCATAGGCTCCTTCCCAGGGTGCCTAGAACTCTCCCTGACCTCAACTCGGCTGAAGTGAGGAATAAAGGAAGGTCTGGATGGAGACTCATAGTCTATCTCCCCCGGATCATCACTAGCTGCTGCTAAATCCACCTTGGGATTAGGAGGGTGGGGTTCAGGCTCCACTATCATAACATCATCCTCACTGTCAGAGCTTATATCTATCACCGGGATTAGAGGTAGTTCAAGGATCTGGACCTCGTCCTCACTGCTATCCTCCATCAAGTCAAGCTCATCATCACTATTATCCTCTATAGGGATATCCTCGACATCATTGTTATCCTCCATAGGGACAACCGGCTGAGGGCGGTCGAGAACCGGAAGGTCCTCATGATCTAGATAGTAGGGTGGGTGCCACTGTCGCCTTTCCTTCTTGCTGTCCTACCCAGTCTAACCATCCTACAGCATCAACAAAATAGGTTAGATAAGATTTAAACTTAAATAAATAAATCATATATCATCAATATTTGTCTATAACCTAGTCTCTGATACCACTTGTAACACCCCGAAAAACCTAGGCACGCCAGGGCCGGGGATGTCGCCCCATCCAAAGGACAAGGGGTCTTTATAACTAGGTCACAAATAAAAATTGCAGGAATAAATAATACTCAAGCTAAATAATTTATTACAACCCAAAAATACTTCAAAAGTACATCCATGAAATTCCAAAACAAAACCCATAATTAAAATCATCCACGCTCATCTCCCAAAGCAGTACATAAAAAAAAAACACACACACACACACACATTCTCTTCCAAGGTAGCTACTCACCCACAACAGGATCAACCTGAAATCATGATAAAAGGTGGTGAGACAGAAATCTCAGTAAGTCCGTGTGTGCTTTGGGTGTTTAGCAGAAACAGTTCGTGGATACAAAGTGTGAAATCTTTATAAGAGAAACATTAGCAAGCAATAAACATTAGTCAAAAGCAAGAGTGACGTTTTGGCTCTTCTGGCCATACATAAGTAATGAAATCAACCACTCGAAAGAAAGGGATATGGGTTACCACACTTTGGGCCCCATAACCGGTCAGAATGCCTAACACGTTATGCAGACTGACAAAAGTAGGTGATCGGCCTACTGGGCAAGATACTCCTCCTTCTCTATACCCATACAACCATCGGGTGTCCATTCCGGCAAAAACACAGTCACATGACTAAAACAAAATAAACTGCTAGCTCGGACCGGCACGACTCACTGGAACTGGCATCTTATCCGGGAAGGACTCACCCCTCAGAGGTGGACACCTACTGAGAGACTCACCCTAACCCTTCAAAGACTAGTCCTAGTAGTCCACCCTTATTGAGTACTCAACGACGTTTCCCGCTTGGGATAAAATGAACAGAGCATTGCTCTGCATGAAAATATCAATTTGAGGGTTTCCAAGGTTTTGAGCGAAATCAGTTTTAGAAAGAGTTTCGAGTTTTGAAAATCTTCTCATTAACTTTTGAATAATTCCAGCGTTGGAAATAAAGATGAATTCAACCCTCAATTGCCTTCAAATAAACGAGTGTCCATACACTCCATATTTAGCTTGCCATAAGAAAACATTTCACATCGATAGGTTTTATGCAAGAGCTTACCTGCTTCTTGCTCACAACAACAAGATCTCGAACAGCTGACCTAACCCCACATGGCAAATACAAATCTAAATCAGATTCAAGCCACAATCCACTTCCTCAATTTTAAATCAACTCAATTCACTACTACCATGATCCTAGTGTCCCAAGCTTTAAGGCAAAACAATAATTGAATAGGTTTATAAGCTCAGTTTAATTTGTTATTTAAAATAATTAATGGATTAGGAAATAAATTCTATTAAGTTGAAAGTTCAAATCTTGTTAAGGAAAATTTAGAGTTTATTTGATCAAGAGCAATAGGTGGTACTAGGTAAAATAGTGATTTAATGATAGCTGTAGTTGTTAGAAAATAATTGATAGCTAAAACTAGTTAAGATTAAATTTAATAAGTCTTTCTTGGAAAATAATAAGTAAATACTTAAGGGTTTTGACATAGTAATTATTTTATTAAGCATGAATCTTTTTCATAAGGGCTTTAATTAATTTGCTTTATTTTCAATAATATTTATTTATTTTATTTTCTAGAAAAATCATTATTTATTTGACTAAAATATCCTTTACATATTTTATAATTCCAAATCTACCATTCCTAGGGTTTTCGAAATTCTTTAGCACAAATTATTAGTAAATATTTTATTCATGAAATAAAATTTGCTTAGGGACAACTAGATCATGATCAAGATTCCATGGTCATAACCAATAACATACTCAATCCTTCAATTCATCAAATCATCCAAGTCTTGCACATAGGCATAGATCTAAATTTATTATTACATGATTTAACCTCTACTAGCACAAACATGATCATGGCTTCAAAATCTAATCATGCATATAAATCCTATTCACCCATGGTGACATAATCTCTAGCATGCTTCATCACAAATACTACCTATGACATGCATCAAATCTCAACTCATCATTAAATCCACCAATATATTCCTTCCATGCATAAATCCCATCTCCTTCACAATCATACATATACTCATGCTTCAATCCACAACATCACATACACAAACCCATCGCCATTCATCAACCTAGAGACATGATTCTAAACTTTAAAAGGAGGATTGAAGGTACTTACTTGATCGATGAATGACTTGAAGGAGTTTAGAGAAGATCTCCACCCCTAGATGGCTAATCTTGTTCAAGAAGGGTGGCGAAAGCATGGTTAAGGGGAAAGAGACCATTCGGCCAAGGGAGAAAATTTCGGTCCATGAGAGAGAGAGAGAGAGAGAGAGAGAGAGAGAGAGAGAGAGAGAGAGAAGAAAAGATCATTAGCATGCTTATTCATATAGGTTTTCATTAGAGATTAAGTTTGAAGAGGATGAAGTTGTTAGAATAAGTTTACCTTGAAGATGTTCTTGTTCTTCACAGAAATTTCTGCTTTTTGATCCAAAGTAGCAAGATGATTTGAGGAGTTTGATGTTAATAAGGGTGTTGATGAATGCACAGCAAGGAGTAGATCAAATCTGGAGGTTTTCGTGAGGGTTTGAAGTGGTTTGGAGGGGTATTAGGTGTGGAGAAGGAGTAGGTGTTCTTGGTGTAGTGTGTGTGTGTGTGTTCTTGTTGCTTGAAGAAAATCGAGAGAGAGAGAAGAGAAGCTGCCGATTTTTCTGAGAAGTTGTGGCTGCCGAAATTCTGTAGGGTTTAGGGAGGGACTTCTCTGATTTGGAAAGGAAAGGAAGGACTAATTGTTACAATCCTTGAAGAATATTTTTAGGAAGAGAATTTGGAAACTAGATATTCCAAGAATATCTTGATTTTTCTGGACAGCTTTGAATTCTCCTATGGCCGACTGGATTGTGCAGTTTTCTGTGGAATTAAAGCTGGTTAAAGGAGACTTGTGGTGGCCAAAATTAAGGTGCACAATGGTGGAGAAGATGTCTGATCAATTGAGCAAAATTTTATGGAAAGTTGTTAAACAAGATGGCTGAAATTTTTGGAAAGTAATCAAGCTAAATTGCAGGGATTTGGTTGAGAGATTTTCGGTCAGCCATGGAGGGAATTTCGTGCAGAAGCTTCAGGGAACAATGGAGCTCTGTTAATGGAGGTTTAAGAGAGGTTTTGACAGAAGTAGGTTGGGGTTTTTGGTTGAAACAAAATAGGAAACAAGCTGGACAAAAATTCTGCTCAGGAATTTCGCTGAACAGAAATTTCCTGGCAGAATTTTCATCTGCCATTTCTAGCAGATTTGTAGCGAGGTTTGAAGGGGATTTCAGGGGTATTCAAGGCTGGTTTCCTGCCTTCTTTATGGAGGAAGAACATGGCTATGGTGCTGCACAAAATCTGGGAGAAAACAGCTTGATTTGGAGCTCACAAAGCTGATTTTCGTAAAGGAAATTTTCATGTTTTACTCCAGCTTGTGCAGTCCAAATTTGGGCAAGAAACTTTCAGGTTTCAACTGATCCTAAAGACCATTTTTCTGGTAGCATTTGGGAGGAAATGTGAGCTAGAATTTTTGACCTTTTGAAGGCACAACAAGCTGGAATATTTCAGCTCATTTCATGAAGATAGATGAACTAAGTTAGAGGAAGAATTTCAGCAAGCTTTCAAGAGGGATTTTCCTCTTGAATTTTCCCACAAATCATTTACATTTTCCAAACCATGAGAAGCCTTTTACTAGGAAATTTTGATCCTAAAAGACATTAGTCCTCTACTGAATTTTCTGGAAAGGAAAAGGATAGAACACCTTAATCAAACTAAGGAGTTGGAAATTAAGAAAAATTAAAGATCAAGGGAGAATGAATTCCCTTTAGGCATTTCGCGAAGAACAAAAGAGTGAAGCGAGAATTCTCCTAACATGTCTCTCCTAGGACATCATCACCACATTGATCTAGGCCCTCATGGCCGAAACCATCCTTTTCCAAGCAAAATAAAATTTACACAAGCTAAAGCTTCTATTATGGAATTTGAACCTTAGACCTCAAGAATTAATTCCGAGGCTCTAACCACTAAACCACAACAACTCTTATTGCTATTTCTACTAGAAAAATTATTTCCTATTCAATCCACAAGCTATCTCCTTATTTTCACTTCGGGCAAAAATTACCATTTTGCCCCTCTCACACATCACTCACCAACCAGACTTCAAGATAATAAAAACCAAATTCAAAGCACATAGAAATCATATGAAAACATATTTAATCATGAAATAAAGCATGATATGCATCCCAACCCCCTTACTCTAAGGTTGGTCTTGATTGGGGTTTCACATAGGTCACTTGCATCATCTCAACGAACTTGAACTTACGTAGCATCCTGGAAGCCAACAAGTTAACCAAATCATACTATCTTGACTGGTATAGAAATTTGAGAATCGTTCTCAAATCGAAAAAGTTGCTCTACATGCTAGATACTCCTATTCCACCATCACCAGCCCAAGATGCTCATGCTTATAAGCATGCTGTCCATAGCAGGCACAAGGAAGATAGTGATACAACATCATGTATTATGCTCGGCATCCGGGACTCTTGAGTTGCAAAAACAAGCACAACCATATAGATGCTCAATCGATCATTTTACATCTTCGAGAGCTGTTTGATGCCCAATCCGGAACCGAGAGATATGAGGTCTTGAAGCAACTATTTTATTGCAAAATGACGAGAGGGTTCTTCCGTGGCCACTCTGGGCTAAAGATGCTGGGCTTGATTGAGAAGCTTGGATCTCTTGGGTTTGCAATGGATCATGACTTAAGTGTTAACTTAACTCTACAATGTTTGCCTAATAGTTTCTCATAATTTGTGATTAACTATCAGATGAACAAGACTGAGTCCACCATTCCTGAATTGATCAATCTTCTCAAAACTGCGGTGTCCTCCATGAAGAAGGATTCCAATGCAGTTTTAATGGTAGAATCTTCCTCTTCTAAGAAGAAAGTTCAAAAGAAGAAGAAGAAGGCTCCCATGAAGCTTAAAGGTGGTGTGAACAAGAAAAACACAACTACCAAGGGCCCATGCCATCATTGTGGGAAGATGGGCCACTGGAGGCGCAACTACAAAGCCAACCTAGAGACCATCAAGGACAAGAAGCAGAATTATAAGATTACAAGCACTTCTACTTCTTCTCCAGGTATGTTTATGATTGAGATAAATACTGCCTTTAGAAATGAGACATGGGTATTAGATACCAGATGTGGATCTCATTTGTGCAATAACTTACAGGGACTAAAGAGCAGTAGAAGGCTAGAGAAAGGCGATGTGGACCTATGTACCACAAATAGGGCAAAGGTTGCTACACTTACTGTGGGAACATACGAGCTGAACCTGCCTTCGAGATTAATTCTAGGATTGCAAAACTGTTATTTTGTACCAGCTTTTAATGAAAAACATTATCTCAGTTGCATGTTTAGACTTATATGGATTTTATTTGATATTTAAGAATAAATGTTGTTCTTTTTCATTGAATGATATTCACTATGGTTCAACAACTTTGGTTAATGGTTTATATGTTCTAGACTTGGATAATCCAGTTCTCAATATAAACAATAATAAACCTAAGATAGATAACTCTAACACTTCTTACTTATGGCATTGTCGTTTGGGCCATGTAAATGAAAATCGTGTTACTAAGTTGCACAAGCTTGGTGACTTAGGGTCATTTGATTATGAATCATATAGTACATGCGAATCTTGTTTACTAGGTAAAATGACTAAAACTCCTTTTCCAGGAAAAGGAGAACGGGCCAAAGAGTTATTAGAACTCATACATTCTGATGTATGTGGCCTAATATCAATACAAGGAAGAGAAGTTTACAACTATTTCATAACCTTTATCGATGACTTCTTACGATACGGGTATGTGTATTTAATGAACTACAAATTTGAGGCATTTGAAAGGTTCGAAGACTTCAAGAATAAAATAGAGAGGCAACTTGGCAAAAGTATTAAGACTCTAAGATCTAATCGAGGAGGGGAATACTTGAGCCAAGAGTTTATGAGTTATCTTAGAGATAATGGGATATTATCTCAATGGACTCCACCATATACACCTCAACATAACGGTGTATCTGAGAGAAGGAATCAAACCCTTCTAGACATGGTACGGACCATGATGGCTTCTGTAGACCTACCAAAATCATTTTGGGGGCATGACTAGAAACTTCTGTTTATATACTAAACAGAGTTTCGACAAAATCGATTGATACTACTCTATTTGAGATGTTCTTTGGTAAGAGACCAACGTTATCTCACTTGCGAGTATGGGTTTGACCTGCCTTTGTCAAAAGGCCACGATCGGACAAACTTGATAGTAAGTCCGACAAGTGTTTGCTTGTGGGATATCTAAAAGAATCTTTCGGATATTACTTCTACCTACCCTCCGAAAACAAATTGTTTATTTCGAAGCATGCCATCTTCTTAGAAAAGGAGCACATGCTCAAAGGGGATAGTGAGACTAAGATTGAACTTAGTAAAGTTCATGAAGATCAAACAAATGAGGATCAACCGTCTAATCCTATATCTATTGAGAGAATAGATAAACCTTCTAATACATAAGAACCTCGTAGATCTAGTAGGATACGTATGGCACCTAAGAAATATGGATTTCTCATTAGTGACCGTAATGACGTTTTGCTCATAGATGAAGATGAGCCTACTACCTACAAGAATGTTCTGAATAGTTTAGAATCTAGCAAATAGCTTAAGGCCATGAAGTCAGGGATGGATTCCAGGTATGACAACCAAGTATGGACTTTGGTCGATCCACCCAAAGAAATTAAACCTATTGGATGCAAGTGGGTTTTCAAGAAGAAAACTGGCATGGATGGTAACTTAGTTACCTATAAAGCACGATTAGTGGCGAAGGGTTATCGTCAATAACATAGTATTGACTATGATGAAACCTTCTCGCTAGTAGCCATTTTGAAATCCATCAGGATACTCCTAGCCATTGCTACTCATTATGATTATGAGATTTGGCAAATAGATGTGAAAACAGCTTTCCTAAATGGAAATCTAACTGAGGAAGTGTATATGACATAACCTGAGGGTTTTACATCCAGTGATGGCACAAAAGTGTGTAAGCTTCAAAGGTCTATTTATGGACTTAAGCAAGTTTTCTAAGAGTTGGAACATCCGTTTTGATAAAACAATTAAAGAGTTTGGTTTCATTCAAAATATGGATGAGCCTTGGGTATACAAGAAGGTTAGTAGGAGTGCAATCGTTTTCTTATTACTTTATGTAGATGACATATTGCTAATAGGAAACGATATACCTATCTTGCAAATGGTTAAAGTTTGGTTGTCTAAACAATTCTCCATGAAAGACCTTGGAGAAGTAACCTATATTCTCGGAATAAGGATCTATAGCGATAGATCCAAAAGGTTGCTAGGTCTTTCATAGTCTACATACATAGATAAAGTGCTAAAGAGGTTTAGCATGGATCAATCCAAAAAGGGATTCTTACCCATGTCACATGGTGTAAACCTTTCAAAGTCGATGTCCCCCAAGACATAAGTTGAAAGGGATCACATGAGTAAGATTCCATATGCTTCGGCAGTTGGATCTATAATGTATGCTATGATATGTACTAGGCCCGATGTATCTTGTGCTCTCAGTTTCACGAGCATATACCAATCTGACCCTGGTGAGGGTTATTGGGTGGTTGTAAAGAACATCCTTAAGTACTTACAAAGGACTAAGGATATGTTCTTAGTATATGGAGAAGGTGATTTGAAAATAAACGGGTATACTGATACTAGTTTTCAATTTGACAAAGATGATTTTAAACCACAATTCGGCTACGTGTTTACGTTGTGCGGATGGGCAATAAGTTGGAAAAGTTCCAAAAAAGAAACTATTGCCGACTTTACGACAGAAGCTGAGTACATAGATGCTTCTGAAGCAGCTAAGGAGGTTGTTTGGATCAAGAAGTTCGTGATGGAATTGGGTGTGGTTCCTAGAGTTGTTGGTCCAATAACTTTGTATTGTGACAATAACGGAGCCATTACACAAGCAAATGAGCCGCGGTCTCACCAACGATCCAAACACGTACTGTGAAGCTATCATCTGGTCCAGGAGATCATAGATAGGAATGATGTAAAGATAGAGACAGTTCCCACGGATGAGAACATAGCTGACCCGCTTACCAAGACATTATCCCAAAAGAAACATGATTGTCATGTTGAGTTATTCAGTATTAGATACATGAATGATTGGCTCTATTGCAATTGAGAGTTTATTAGTGTTGTGCCCTAGAGGCAATCACTTGTACATTGTATATGACACATTTTATTTTAATAAAATGCATTATTTATCTTACAGTTTCTTTTGTTTACTTTAAGTAATATAACTGTTCGATAATGTCCCTAGTACAACACTGTGTTAAGGAAATCATGAGAGAGATCATGATATGAGATTCCTACTGCACTGGATGGTGTTAGTACTAAAATAGTCTCTAGTTATAATATTGATGAGACATGACATCATTAATGCTTTATGACTAGCATGTGTTATACTTCCTGATTTGATCAGGCGGTGGTTCTCATAATCATGAGTATTGAGATACTAAAAGTTAACACATGGATGCTTGTTAATGGAATAAGATCATTGGATGACCTAGCTTTGAGATAGTCAAATGGATAACTATTTAGTGCCAGTGATATAATCTCAATATAGCAAACGTGCAAGTATCCTTACACTTGAGATCACCAAGGTACTTTGTTTGTTGAGCTTTGAACTTTAATTTCAATCTCCGGAGCTCGATCGAGGGCAGCCTATGGGATGTATATTGGGTACATTATGAGGTAAACGAAAGTAGTTGAGAGGGTCAATAAAGGATTCACCACTCCTACTAGTAGGGGCGAATATCTCACGGCCACTTGTAAAAATTACTACTCGGAAAGTCCTTGGCCAAGGCGATTGTGTATTGGAAACAGTTTCAATTAATACACAT
>JANUWF010001450.1:600000-838518 GCA_026120185.1 Voacanga thouarsii
AGCAACGTCCACTTCCACTAATACCCGAGCATATGATAGCCTCTCCAACCGGGCTGTTAGCATATCTGTCATGATGGGAATCCTGACCCCAGATGCAATTTTACTTAACGCCAATCTGTTCCAACAACCAAGGGGAAGGCTAGGGAATATAACCCACAGAGGCAGCACACTAACTTCCTCCAATGAGAAGTCGAACTCGTGAGGCATAACCTTTAACATAAGCGATCGTCCATAAACCCCATATGGTCCGCCACAGAGCACAGCCCGTCTGTCTTCATCCGTGTTAAACCTAAAAATAATCCAGCCCGATGCATGGGGATAGACACGGGAAGGCACTGGCCATTGCTTGGTGAGATCGTTGACAGCTTTAAGCCCTGGGAAATGGCCCGCAAAAATACCAACCAGGTAAAAGCCCAGTTTCAGCTCTACTTCTTTGAATTCAGTCTCACCGATGTCAATGACATCCCCATTCCATGGGTAGTGAACGAGCTTCATATCGTTACCCATTTCCCTGTTGCCTTTGACAATATTTGCCCAGGTTTTGGCTTGGTCCCTTACCCAACAACAGCTTCAGCCTTATCATTATATGGAAGGATAGTTTCAGAGCCTAAGGATGAGGATGTCTCTAAAGGTCTGGCTAGCAAGGCAAGTTCGGTAGGGGGTGCATTGGCTTGGGGCTCGGAGGGGTCAGTCAGGGGTGCCGGCTCCTACTTGTCCGAGGATGTGTTGGGAAATATGCCCTCTTAGACTAGGTTTTTGACGTAAAAATCGAATATTTTAATAAAAGAATTTATTTTCAGAAATTGTTTGTGAATTTACAATTTTATTTGTGCACAATTACGTTGGGAAAAGACCCATTGTGTTTAAGTAAGTAGTCCATGTGAATGGAGGTCTTTCACAGTAAGGTATGGATCACAGATTACTTAACACATAAACATTCGTTCTTAACCGATTGATGAGAATAGGAATCTCATCATGTCTAGGTTATTATATTGTGAATTCTAAATGGAGAATGGCTTACCTTTAGCCAGATGAGTAATCCACTCACTTTATAATATAAGCGTATTTCAAATACGTAGAACAGGACCTGTAGTAGTGGTTTCTTAAAGTACTATATGGAAAAAATCTAAACTACTACCGCTACAGCGTGGACTAATACTCTACGACTTGAGTACGAGTTGGTGGTCTGACGAAGTTGGAAGCATTTACTTTGATATGCTATAGTTGAGGTTCTATCATAGGGCCAATATACTTGCATGTTGGGTACGTGTGACTAATTAGTTAAGACAGATTTGTACAAGATAGTTTCTATACTATATCGCCCCTTATGATTGTCTGAATAATCTAAATATCCAGGGCCCTGGGAAACAGACTTGGATGTTTACTTTAGGGTAACTCCCTTGGAAAGCGGAAATAATCTAGGAGGTCGTGGATCATTGGACTAGATGCCTAAGGATGGTAGATGTTATTTAGAAATGTGTTAGTACACTTATTCCTCTCTAAATGTACGACGATGTATAGAGGGGTATTTTAGTCATTACACCTGTAGGTCGGAGACTTTGCTAACGCAACATTGTCCTTGGGGTCAATATTTTCTTATGGTGATATTAGGAAATATTTAAAAATGCAAAATACAGCTATTTATATGACAAGGGTATTTTGGTCATTTTAGTAGTTAATATGGTGTGTTTTTTTGTCCCCCAGTATAGACCGTGAGTCCTAATGAAATATGGGTTAAGGAATTTATCTTAAATTAAATTGAATTTATTTTATTTAAATATCCTGATTTAATTGTTGGGTTAGAATAAAATAAAGGTCTATGGAAAGAAAATTAATTAAATTAGTTTGATAGGTTAATTAATTATTCAGGGCTTTGGCCCAGTTTGAATAATTAAAGATTAACCTGAGACTAAACTAATATAGGCTTATTTATTGGACTAGTTTATTTAGGTTGGGAAATAAATTATTAATTGGGTCATTTATGTGGTTCTAATTAGAATAATTAATTAAGCCTAAAAGGTTAAACTAAGAGTCCAATGGCCCAATCCAGTTTAACCTAGGGTTTTATTTAGATTAAACAGGAAGATTGGAAATAACGTGGTTGATAGAACACACATTCTTTGAGACAGCTTCTTCTCTGTGAAAAGCCAGACGTCTCTCTCTCTCTCTCTCTCTCTCTCTCTCTCTCTCTCTCTCTCTCTCTCTCTCTCTCTCTCTCTCCAGAAAAAATGTTCCTTAGTCTGTAGTTGTTCACCAAACAGATTTAGGCAAGCCATATACTGGAAGACCGAGAGATTAGCGTTCACGTACATGCAAAGACGGAGTAGAAGACTTGCAGGAATCGCACCAGAAGCTTCCACCAACGTACCTACCCCGGTAGTACAAATTTTGGTCTAGCCAACTCTTAGAACGAGGAAAATAGGTAAAAAAAATTTTAACCTCGGAGTCCCGTCAGAGCACAACCGGCGCCGGCTAGGGCACCGGCTTTGATCGGGATTCCCCTATTCTTTAGTTTTTTCAATTTTTTATCTTCGCTTCCACTGCGTGCCCTGTGTTTTCTCTCTCGTAAGCCTTCAAGATGAAGGTGGTTTAACAGGCTGAATAGGATCTTAGGTTAAAGGTGGGCTCATGGAGTTTGATGATGGAACTTTGGGGGGTGATGGGTGTTGTATGGGCTTTTTCCAACAAATTGGCGCCATAGAGAAAGGGCAATCCAAAGAGTTGGAGGGGCTCGGCTCAGGCAAGTATGGGCTAAAGTCAAGATGCGCACTGGGTTGGAATTGAACTGGAGTGATGGGCTATTGGCCAACAGGCTGGGGCGGGTGTCCACTACAACCCAGGTAGGGCAAGCGCACCGCATAGTTGACCTGGGGAAACAAAAGCCGGCTGTGGACAGTGGCGGGACAGACAAATGGAATTCGAATTTGAAATTGAACAACTAAAAAGGTGTTGTCAGGCTATGGGTCCCCAATGGCAAGCCGGAAACCAAGATCGGGTGTTAAAAACTAGTTTTGGTTGGTCAAAGATGGGTTCAGAGGATTTAAGACGGTTTTAGACACACGGTTTTGAAAGAAGGCCAACCAGGAATATCATGTACAACACAAATAACAGACCCCTTCTGCTCGACTTCAGTAGCCTCAAAGGTACCCAAATGGAAACCGATAGTATATATTCGGACTAATTGAGCTACACAGCGGGACTGTTGTTTCCCTAGTTAGTACTTGGAAACACTGACGGGCTTCAATTATCACCCCAAATGTGATAGGTTGGACATTATGCACTTGGCATTTGCAAACGACCTCATGTTATTCTCCAGAGCCAAACCAATGTCTATGAACATCTTGCTCAACTGCTTGGATGAATTCCGAGCACGCTCTGGCCTACAGATCAACAAGCAAAAATCCCACTTATACTTGGTTGGACTGTCAGATGAAGATAAGGAGCACTTTGCCAATATGTGTGGTATACCGTTGGGTTCTTTCCCATTCCAATACCTCGGTGTCCCTATTATGCTTGGCAAGGTGAGGCTCAATAATTACAAGCCATTGCTGGACAAAATTGGCTCCTACATAGGCAGATGGACCACCCGGTCACTTTCCTATGCAAGAAGACTACAACTTATTCGGGCTATCCTCTCAGGTATCTATTGTTTCTAGCTATCCATTCTACTAGCGCCCACTAGGGTTATTGATCAGTTAAATCGATTAGCAAGGGAGTTCCTATGGGACTAGAAAAACTCATTGGTAGCTTAGACCAACTTATGCCTGCCCAAATTAGAAGGAGGACTGGGTCTTAAGGATCTCCGTGTCTGGAATTTTGCTCTCCTAGCCCGGGTGCTGTGGAACATCCATATGGAGAAAAAATCTTTGTGGGTTCAATAGGTCTCCCACTACTATATGAAGGGGCGGACCATCTGGGACATCACACCGAACCGAGAACAATCTCCACTGTTTAGACGGATTCTTATCATCAGAGATGCACTTATATCTAAGGAAGGTAACCGTGATCGAGCCATCGCAACCATGTAGTCATGGACAGCACTTGCTAAGCTAAGTACCCTTCGGGCATATGATTTTTTCCGAGAGCATCAACCTAAGGTCCCGTGGGTAGCGACGGTATGGAAACAAAGTCTCACCCCTAAACACTCATTCACTATGTGGCTGTGCATTAAGGGCGGACTCAAAACCAAGGATACGCTTCCTTTCACAGTCGATGACCTGCTATGCCCGCTCTACAAGCAGGATCCTGAATCAGCAAAACATTTGTTTTTCGAGTGCAGCTTCTCTAGAGTTGTATGGGCTGACATTCAAGTCTGGTTGCGATTGCCACGGGCTATGTTTTCGCTAACCACTTGCCTCAGCTAGTTCAATCATCACAACCGAGGGACAAGCTAGGTAGCCAAGGCCAAATCCACAGCTCTGTGTGCCACACTATATCATATCTAGACTGCTCGGAACCGTTCGTTGTTCGATAGCGATCAATGCCAACTGAGGGACGTAATTGTTAGGATCAAAACACATGAGTACAGAGTTGTCTTCACCCTGTACCCTTATGTTTTGAACCGTTTTGAAATTTATGTAAGCTGACCTAGTTACACCCCCAGTTGGATTGCTAACTAGTCGAACTCTTGTACATACTTCCTTTTGATGTTCTTGAAGTGATAGGATCAAATAATGATTAAGATTTTTATGAAAAAAAACAAAAAAACAAAAACAAGTACACTCATCACAACTATGTTGACACTTTTTATTTAAATAAAGATTTTCATTAAAATTTTATTGAAAGTAAAGTTAAATAATAGAGAATTTTATATTGAAAATGTATTTATTGTACTTGGGATTGTCAACTCATTAGGTTAGCTGAACTTAACTCATTCGACGCGATATTATTCAGGGTGAGTTTAGAGTGTGCTAGGATTGAGTCAAGTTTAGGTTTAATTTTGAAGTTTGAATTGAGTTCAAGTTTAACCGAGATAACCCCACCTAAACTCGACCCGTTCATATAAATATATATTTTTCTGAATTGATATAAATATATTTATTATATTAATATTTCATATAAAATAAATATTTAAACAAAAAGATCCTAAGTCTAATATCAATAATAATTTACATACTTAAACAAAATAAATATATTTATTATTAATATATTATATAAAATAAATACTTAAATAAAAAACTTCACATCAATCACATTTAATAATGTTTTTTATTTAAAAAAGCCCGAACTTAGTTCAAAATCATAATTTAATTTAAGTGGAATTTGAAGTTAATGGATATGAACTATTGCGGGTCAAACTCGAGTGTGAACTATTCATTTTTAATTCGAACTAAATTTGAACTTGATTAAGTTCAACTCACCTAATCCATTTGGCGGCCTTAAAATTTGCATTTATAATGTCAATAACATCATGCAGTTAAATGATATAATAACATAAACTCTATATTAGAGGTGGCAATGTTGAACATAATACGCCAACACGATCCGAAAACAACATAATTACAATGGGTTAGGGTTGGGATTTCTCGAGTTTGGATCGAAACAGGTCAACTCGTTTAAAATTAAACAAGTTCAACCCATTTATTTTTTACTTTTTTTTTTTTTTTTTTTAGCACAAACTCCTTTACATTCGACAACTTAGTTCTTCTTTGTAACAATTGATATTCCGAGACAAGAAGAAAAAAAAAAGAAAAGAAATATCAAGACACATGTAAAGGCAACTACTTGTCGGGTTAACAGGTTTAATAGACATTCGAATTGACGAGTTGAATAATTATTTATTTAATTTTCGTATCTAATCATGTTATATCAATTCGTTTATTTTTTTATCATGTTCAAATTAACATATTATATATAATTATATTAGATTGACATGACCTGAATACGACACAATTGCCGCCCCTATCTAATACTACAAGGGTATTAAATAATTTTTCAATGTATTATCCTTTTTGTAACAATGATTTGCATCGAAGACATTTTCTATTTATAGTTATAGAATTATGTAATATCAAGTTATTAATCTCTTAATACAAAAACGCTACACCAAAATAAAAGAATTAAATATGGAAGAATTATTCTCCATTTGTCAATTCCATAACCAAAAAAAAATCAACAAGGGGAAGAATGCTACAAATTTTGTCAAAATCATTGGGCATCCTCCATGATATTCTCCCATTGCAGTTGAAAAAGTTAATTTGTTTTTTTGCCAATGAAATATACAACAATGTGAGGGCAAAGCTTTTTCAGCCCTAGAAAACAATTACATTTCATTTGAATATGGATGCACTGCTCATTGAGCCAGTGAGCTCAAATCATGCAGCAACCATTTTCCACAATAATCATGAGAACCCAACATCGTACTGGGTTCAAGTTACATTACATGAAGAATTAAATTATTCATCAACTCATGAAGAAACTTCAGGGGGAAGTTCCCCAATGTTGGGAAATTTCTTTGGTAAAGGCAAGACAGGTTCATCTCCAGATAAACCTCTTGAGGCCAAAGCTAACGAATACCCTAAAGCACGGGCAACTGGAACTGCAACAGCATTGCCCACTTGAACATACCTAATAGTTTTTGAAACAGAAAGGAAAGGGTTAAAATGCCAAATGCAAACAATCTACGTGGAAATGCTATGTACCGCGATAAACATGCAAGGGTGGAAGAAGAACAAGTTGTGAACGAAGAAATAATACACAAGGCATCAATATTCCAACTGTGAGAAAGCACTCGCAGTTTTGACTAGCAAATATTTTCTAGACCAGTAAACTTGAGTATTTTGACACTTCAAAGCCACTGTCACAGAGTAAATTTCTTAAGTACTAACCAAAACATCAATACACATTTCCCTTTCTTTCTCTATTTCTAGTGATAAGACTTTAATCCATGAATCGCAGGCGGGGCACCTCCATAATATGTTATACATTACAAACCTATCTCCCATGAAAACTCCTTCATATAAGAGTACATCTTTTAATCATATGCTATCAACAGTTCCATCCTCCACGAATTTCTAGAATCTTAAGAGAGAAAGAGAAGAAATAGAAAGAGTAGCACATTTTACTTTCATTAAAAAAAGTTAATATATTTATTTTTATCTTATTTAATTGAAGTAAAAATAAAAAAGAAAAATAGAATAATTAACTTAATTTATTTTTTGTCCATCATTATCTATTTTATTCAAATTTTTAATGTTAAAAATATAATCAATATTATCATTATTACTCTCACTCTATTTTCTCTCTCACAATCCCTCCAAATTAAAAAGGAAAAAAATGCTGATGTAAAGAAAAAGTATACCCCCATTCTGATTTACTTCCCCTTCACATTTACATCTAACCAAACGAAGTAAATGTCTCATTTACCTCTATATTTACTTCTAATCCCTATTTACTTTCACAAAACAATTCAACCAAATCAACCCTTAGATTCCAGCAAATAAATAAAAATAGCATTGTAACAAAACAAAGATAGAAGAACATTCATTGTTCCATGACATAAAATTGGTCTTATCTCCAGAGAAGCTGTATAAAATTGTTTGACAAGATTTATAACTGAAAAATTGGGGTTTACCTTTCCTTTATTGGACCAAGGAGTTTATAATAGTCAGGAAAGCCCTGCAGTCGGGAATTCTCACGAATTGTAAGGACCCTTTCTTGCAGAGGATGCAGTATTGTCTGACAATTATCAAGGAATTCCGATTATAGCATTCATATTCAAACCAATAGAATGTTGAAACTATTAAATAATAATAAGGTGAGCAGGGTAGCAACTGGTTTAGCAAACCTGATTATGAGGTTCTGCTCGACCAACTACTGTTGGGACAGTTTCATCCCACCATAACCGACCAAATGGCCTAATGATGTAGGAAAATAAGTAAGAACAATCACATCTCACAAGAACATAAGAAAGATCTGAAATACAATTAGATAATAATTACTTTGACGAAGAGCCACCCACAAAAGTCATAGCGTAGTCAGGAACCTACATTTTCATGCAAGATGAGCAAGTCAGGCAAAACGAGAAAAAAGAGCATTGAGAGAGAAAACTGAGCGAATCATACCAATGGCTTCCCCGAAGGCAGATACACACGCTCTACGTCTGGATCCCATTCAACTTTGTTATCAGGTCGAACTCGGACCCCTGCCAAATCCCTAAAATTTGCACCCTTGCAATCACAAAGTATATATTGTCAGAAATGATATGAATTCCCCCATCACTCAAAAACAAAGTTTCCCAGGATTCATCATTCAGAAGATTTCTTAAAATAAAAAATATAACAAGGATCGAAAGCGAATTTGATAGTACCTTTTTCTTTGGAATTTTGCAAACACGGCTGTAGTCATCCTGATTGAGCTGGAGAGGACGATGATCATACAGCAAATGAGGCCGTGCTTTCAAACCAAATTCCAGAGAACCAGGCATTTCTAGATTGAAAGTGAAATTCTCAATAATACCATTTACTGACTTAAATTACAAAAAAACAAAATGTAATTGGATTACAAGACCACAAAGACAAAAGATAACTACCCAATTCAACTATTTTAACCACGAAAAGGTTCACAACCTCCAAGATAGTGACAGTCATTTAACCAATTGTCAATAACACAGAAATAAAAGATTAATGGAAGATCGTTAGTTTAATCTTTTCTAGATAAGTGTTACGTATATCTATAAAACTGACATTTCAAAGACACCAAACAAAATCAACAGGCAACAAAGAGAGAAAAAGAAAGAAAATGGGAAATTTGTGAGTATGAGAAGCGCTGGAATACAACATTGACAAGTACATTGGAGCGAATAAGACATCTGAACTTACCATCCCTTGTCAACCTAATAAACCGCTGAAATTCAGTCTTAGGCTTGTCGCCATATGGCATTTCATCTCTTGCCTCATCGTTGACCACCTATATAATAAATATTCCGGAAAGTAAGATAATGCTTCACATAATAAGCCATATTACAAACATAGGTAAATAAATACAGAATATGTTACACACCAAGGGGAGATCAGAAATAGCATCACCAAGAAAAAGTTCTTTTTCCAAATCAACTTTGCAGCCTTCATCATATGCAACAACATTGGACTGCATTCATGCAAACTTTAGTATGCATCAACCATGGAAGTGATGTTTAATATAAAAAACATGAAAAAGTTAGATGCTACCTCAAATTCTTTGGGAACAACACCTCTCAATACAACATTGTGGGTGGGTAAAGGATACTGAGGCAACTTCTGCTCATGGGAGACAAAGAATCACAAATAAAAATAATGCAGAATAAGAAGAGTGTGTTAAAGATTAGGGGCATTCAACATAAAACCAATTGGCTGGAGAAACCCAGGAACTTTATATATTATTTCATTAAACCTTGAGGTAAGGATTTGAGATTATAATATTTAACAAGATTGAAATATACATAGCAAAAGTAGAGTAGATCTAAAACTATCACCTCTGTTGGAAGGGCACCCCACATAAAAACGCGCATTCTGAATTGTGGGAGTCCATATGCACCAGCAGCCATCATTCCCAATCTTGCTTGATAATTCATGTCAACAAGACGACCAAATGCATATCTTCCAAGAAAACCACCAGCAAACTTGACTAGATCAACCACATTTTCCATTAAGACAAACCTTGGTTTTAGAAAGGCTACAATATCCATAAAAACTATAAGTTGTTTATTTTTTTCATCTTTTAGGGGCTCGTCTTTATTTCGAAAACGATTGAATCCACTTATCCCTTGACATGGAGGACCACCACAAATAACATCAACCATTCCCTATGAAACATCAATAAGAGAACACATAAATTACAAGGTAATGTATAATAATGAGAGGAAACCAGGAACAAATTGGCATGCCTATCAAACATGCAAGAGCTTACAGGCAACGGTAAAATCTTTCCTTTATAGCCTTTTGTGACAAAATCCTTCACCTTCTTTTGACAGTCACTAAAAAAGATAAATAAGGTAAGCTAAATAAAAAAAGAACAAAAACAACATAAATCAAAAGAAATGTTCAAAACATATAAAATAAATTGAATATATTTCATACCTTAAACCGTCTGCAGGCTCCCAGGTGTCATATTCTGCACCATAACCCTTCCAATGTATCTATATATAATTAAAAGTGAGAATCCAATTATAAAAGCAATCTTAAGAACAAACACATCTCAAAACAAGAAAATTCACGAGGGAAAAATTCCAAATTTTACACCATACAAGAACTTACAAGAAGTTTTCCATTGATAATGGCGTGTAAGTCCTGATCCACTCAGTTTTAATTAAATACACTATTTAGCACCACTTATATATGATATCACTTTAACCTTCTCAAACTAATTCATTGGGATATTCTTGTAATAGCAATAGCTGTAATGAAGGCAAGACTAAATTTGATAACCAAATTATACGTACCTTTAAATAAAGTCCAGTGGAGCCAGATTCCCTGGGATCACCATAGCATATGTCCAAAACCTCTTGCACTTCATAAACTTCAGAATCATCACCTCCATCAGAACTATCGTCTTCCTCTTCCTCATCTTCATCCTCTTCCTTTGTAAGTTTTACAAATGGATGTGGAGCAACATTGCTTTTAAACAAAGAATAGGAGGCACAAAGCCTTTCCCATTCCTTCAGCAGATATAAGAAGTTCTCCGCTGACTCATTCCTAACCTGTTTTGCAAAAAAATTTATCCCACATCAGATGCATGCCCTGAAAGTTGAGGTAATAAATACAGAGGAAACAGATAAAAAAAAGGCACTGAATGAAAAGTCTACCTGAGTCTCGGGGTGGTTTAGCTTCAAACTTTCACATGCATATTGGTTCAAGTCAACTGCCCATTTCTACACCAAAAACAAGTTACTTCAATTAAATAATTAGTTGATAACAAATATATATATATATATATATATATATATATATATATATAAAAGATTAATGGTTTCATAAATAAAGAAGCAATTCTTATATAGATCAGTGGACCAAGTGTATTAATGAGTTACCGTACAATTTGTATTATATGTGGTACAAGTTACTAATGCATTTGATCCATATTAAAATTTTCCTAAATAAAGAAAAAAGGAGATGCGGAATATGAAACACTAAAAAAATTTGGCACAGCTTTCAAGTCTTAGAAGGTGTAGCTTAGTAGTCTTCGTTTGGAATATGCAATAGAATTCTATTTATCAGGTTTAGGCATGGTTCGGCCAAGGTAAGATATAAAAAGAAACGGATGAAGTAAAAGTGGGCATAAACGCCTTAGTTCCTCTTGTTTGGTAAGAAAAGGGAGAAGAGTGGGAAGTAAATGGAAATACCTGTTGATCATCTTTTCCCATTTTTTTATCTCCTTCAAAATAGGATGTGACTGGGGAGAGGAAGGTGAGAAATGACATATATAATTCTATTTTGAATATTGAAATTAGTATCTAACAATTAAATAAAAGGGTAGAAAGATAAATTAAAGATTGCTTTGCCTCTCGTATCTCTTATTCCTCATACCAAAACTAAGAAGAATAAAATATATTCCCCACAGGTAATTGTTTCTTTTAATCTCCCTCTCCTTTGACCAAAATTAATATTGAGGCTCAAGGGAATTTTGATCTTTTTACTTGGTTGCTGAAAATTGCAAGAATTTTCGGCTTGGAGTAAAATTTAGCAATTTAGTTTTGTTATTATGAGTCTCCAGTTCTTAGTAATGAGTTTGATAACGTGGATATTTTATAAATTTCCTAGAAGTTTATTATATCTATTGTTCGCTGTTTTCTGTTATGGCCCCTGAAATTTCCCCTTTCTACCTCTATCCCTGAAAATCGCCCTTAACCACAATTTCCTTTATAACAATTTAATACCTTTCTTTTTCACCTAGTTCCTATTTGCTTGGCATCAAACAAGGACAAAGTACCTTGGATATTGCCAATTACCTTAATCTAATTTTGCAATGGCACATGAAAAAGGTAGAACTTACAGTGACAAGTTTAACACCCGTACTGTTAGCTCCTAGGCAAAGCCCTGTGGACATTGCCCCACAGCCAGAATAGAGGTCCAACAGCTTCATCTCCATGTTGTGCTCATCTTGACAGACCTCAATACCACCAATTGTTTGTCCCGTAACATCAGCCTCACTTGATATTGTAGAATCTGATTCACTTCCAGCACCCATGTTGTCTGAACAAAAAGTAATGGATTTAATTAAGTTTTTTCCATAAATCCAATCGCATCCATTATGCCTTGAACAAATGATTAATCATTCTAATAAGAAAGAATGTTACCTGGTGGCAAACTCACAAACGTGCAGTATGGCAATAAGTACATCATATCATAGTAGTAGTCACAATTTGACTTTGCATTTTCCTTGGATTTTGAATCTATCTGAAAAAAGATGCTCAAATGTTTTAACTTACAGTATGAGGGCTTTAAAATTAAGTGTGTGCCTTCATTTGCATTAACATCTTTAAAGCACATAGAAGAGAAAGCCATGAAAAACTGATATGTTCATCTTCAGAGTTTCAATAACCATACTTTATACCACCCCAAGGGTGATGCTTCTAAAAGGTAACCCCCTTTTAGCCTTTTTTTAAGCAAAAAGAAGTGGAAAATCAGATAAAAGGAACAGTATAAAAACCCATGAAATACCCAAAACCAAAGGTTTTAAGTAAATGAGAACAAGCCAACATACATTTGGTGGCAATCGTTTGATCCGAAGGACTCTAACTAGGCAGTCGAGAGGATTATCATTCTTGATCTCAGAAAAGAATACCCGCTTTTGATCAATAAGGTTCTCACATTTCTGAATAACCTGATGGAGAAAAAAAAGACTTGACTCAGAACATCACATTGTAAAAAACACACTCCACAAAATATCATATCCATGTTTCCTTACAGTGTCCTCAGCCCTGTAAAACCATTGAGCTGTGAAATAAGGCTTCCCATCGGCTGCCTCAAACATCTCCACTATCTTGCAAATGTAGTTTTTATTATCATCCTCTGCCTAAATACAACAAAATTAAACAGGTAAAAATTAAGTTTCCCAATCTATTCAAGTATTAACACTTGATATCCTTACTGTAAGTTTATAATATTAACACCTAACTATAAACTGAACTGAACTATACACTGAACTATAACTTCTGTTCAAAGTTTATCATTTCACAGTCATGCAAGAATGAACATGAGAACACATCTGAACACTTGAATCACCACATGCCACAAAATCACAGTTCTCGCTAAAGTCACAATATTCATCTGCAAGTTTTTAGCAATTTACAGTCTAATTATAGCCTTTTAGCTATTTCATTCATTGGTAAACAGCAGAGATGCATGGGAGGCAGTAGAAGGGATGAAATTGGAGAGGAAAGAGGAACTATGAGGCGGTAGAGAAGCAAAAATGGAAAAGGCAGCTAAGAGGAAAAAAGAGTAAATAGGGAATGAGAAGGAGGGAACAAATGCAAGAAAAGTATAATTGTGGGAGGCCACAGAGAACCCATATTACATTAGTGCTTTGGATAATTCAAAGAGAAAAAAATTAACAAAAAAGAGCCTATTTACAGAAGCTGTAGCAGCTGAAGCATCATGATTTTGTTTTATGTTCACAAGAGAAATGATTAACCAAAGCAAACTTTTACCTGAACATAAGCATCATCTTCCAAATTAAAAACTTGTCCATCAACCATTGCTTGGGTGAAGTGTTGTCGAGCTTCAATAAGTTCTTCATCATCATCCTCACTTT
Source organism: Voacanga thouarsii (assembly GCA_026120185.1). NCBI lineage: Eukaryota > Viridiplantae > Streptophyta > Magnoliopsida > Gentianales > Apocynaceae > Voacanga > Voacanga thouarsii. The sequence goes on from JANUWF010001450.1 coordinate 613,729, forward strand.
ACCACAACCGTTAAAAATATAAGTGCATTACATTGGTAAAAGTAAAACATTAACCAGAACGTTGAAAAAAAAATAAGAAATATATTACAAATGCAGATCCAGACTGCATATTACAATGAAGGACTAATTAATTCATCAATACTCACTCTTTTGAGTCCTTGGATCCCCCGGTTTTTTTCAGCTTCTTCTGTAACCAGAGAATAGATTAAAAAGATTACACCAGCAAAAGGCAAGCTTACACATGAAAGATTAAAAAGAATAGCTTCATCTGGGTAAAGCCCTCACAATTGTAACGATTACACATGCAAAAGGCAAGCTTCCCAAACTGTAGCATGGTATTTAGACAAATTCTTGCTCCCAATTTAAAGGGAGCTATGACAAACAAATTGTAAAAATTAAAGGGCACGTATTCTTACCCTCCCTCCTCCAAATCTTGGTTTGTATTGACACGAACTATTCTGGGAACTTTATTTAGATTCAACAACACATTATTTGTCTAACAATATTATCATGTACCAGAGTAGAATTTGGGGACTATGAGCAAATAATTTGTCAAGTTCCAACAGCAAAAACTAGTCAATGAATAACGTATCAATCCATAATAAAATCATTTTCGAGTTAATATTAGACAAACAAGATAAATTTATAACTTATAACTTATAAAGAATTGTAAAAATATACTTAAAATATGATTGTATATTTAGAGTTTAACAGTTTTGATATATAGCACACCACATTTAAAGTTTTTTTAAATGTGGTGTGCTATAATATCTTCTTTAACTCTTTAAGCAAAAATCTTGGAGAAATTCCATGGAGGTAAAGTTGCTTAGTTTTTAAAGAAGATATTTTCAAAAGTGAGAAAAAAAAACCTTCTGTAATTACCTTCTTTTAACTCTTTAAGCTAAAATCAAAAGTGAAAAAAAAAAATTAGCTTTAAAATTAACACTAAACACAACTTATTTAAAGCAATTGAATGCAAGGCCTAATAAATGGCAAAAATATGGAAGTCTTGTAATGTTGTTAATTCATGCAGTTTGCAAGTTTTGATTTCAAAGAAATTTAACTTTTTAACTTGCAAAAACAAAAGGAAATTACAGAAAACTCTAAATTTTTAGAATTTAGTCAAAAGTAATTAACAAGTCTTAAATATTCTGTTGAGGCAAACAAATCATACAATGACATTTTTCTTTTTGTTATGTAATTCTCAAGCAAAAAGGACAACAAATATGACTTGCTCTTTAATCAAACAAAAAAAGTTGAGTGTAATTCCAAACTTTGCCCTCTCCATTTCCTATGCTTTACATTTTTAGAAGTTAAGTGGGCTTAATACCAATAAAAAGGAATAAAGGAGAAGAGTAAAGTGAAAATGATAAAGTAACAAGCAAGGTGAGGGCTAGCCTCGGTGGCCAAGCGCTTCCTGCCTTGTAGGATTAGGGAGAGAGAACCGGGTATGTACGCATTCTCCTGACATTTTTGCCAAGAGGTTATTTCCACGCTGGTTCGAACCTATGACCTTTTGGTCACCAAAGAAGCAACTTAACTGTTGCGCCAAGGCCCACCCTCCAAAGTGATCAAAATAAAAGAGAAAATAAAATTATTTCAAAACTTGAACCTAAAATGTCACCAAGATTTTTAACAATTCAATATCTATCTCGAATGAATTCTAAATGGATTAGTTGTTGAAAAACAAATGAAATCAATTTTTAAGTAACATAGAACTAGTGGCTTAAGATAACATTACAATGTAGTCTAATTACTTGAAACAAAGAGTAAAACTACTAATAAAAAATGGTGCAGGGCAACAATTCTAGCCAATAAAGCACAAGACATTATTATTCTAGCAAATCAATAAAGGACTGATGTGTGATCAAATCCATCCTTTTCTTTTTTAAATAAGGCTAGTGGTAAAAACTTTAGTTGAAAGTGTATTTTGTTGGGCATTTGTTGAAAGACAGCAAAACATATTTATGCAGACGTTTAATTTTGGGTAGAATAAGCAGTAGACATCAAAATTGAAGGAAATATATGCTCATACCATAAGTCTTAAGCACACAACATCAAACTATTTTTAAAATATCACAATTTCATTAATTACTTCTTCAGCCAAAATTTGAATATCCCATTTTGATTTGGTAAAACGATTTAAGAGAGGATTTAACTATAGGTATATTACTATTTTACTGTCATTAATTAAGGAGGTTAGTGATGAAACCTATGAGTTGGTACAACTTACATCCTTTAAATGTGGAGGTTAGTTGTGGAAATTTAAAGGAAAAAAATATTTACTTAAGAAAGTTGACATTCATTTTCAGATAAACTAGAAATGTAGATAACTTAAATTTAGTCAAATTTAGTCAAATATAGTATTTGACTTTCTTATTACAACAACAACAATAGCAAACTAAGCCTTATGAATCAACGTCAGGTAACGTGTAGTCAACCACATAAATTCTCTCTCGCCACTTCCTTCTATCGAACGTCATACTCTCATCCAAATCTAACAAAGACATATCTTTCTTAATCACCTCTATCCATGTCGTTTTAGGCATGTCTCTACCTCTATCTAATCTATTCTACCTCTCTCTCTCCATCATCCTAACAGGAGCATCCTTCGATCTTCTCTAAACATGTCCAAACCAATGCAAACGACTTTCTCTCATCTTTTCCTCAATAAATGTCGCACCCACCTTTTTTCTAATGGTCTCATTTCTAACTCTATCCTTTCTAGTATATCCACACATCTACCGTAACATTCGCATCTCAACTACTTTCATTTTTTAAATATGACACCTTTTAACTGCCCGACATTCCGTGCCATATAACAAAAAAGATCTTATGACTATCCTATAGAACTTTCCCTTTAAATTCAATGGTACATTACGATCACATAGAATATCAATCGCACTCCTCCATTTCAACCAACCTGCCCATTTAACTTTCTTATTATTGGTTATACAAATTTTGAGCTTGGTTCTTTTTTACAGTACTTATGAAGTGGTAAATTAGTTTTATTTTATAAACGAAATTTACTGTGAAATGAATTTTAACTTTTTTAGATGCATCATATATTGTTATTTATTTTGAAAGCATCATGGATATAATAACAATAGTGATTGAATATCATGACTCCCACTATTCCAAATTGAATGTCATCAGTTCATTTTTTATGCATCTTCTTAGATCAAAAGTTTTGATTTTAAATACCACTTGTTAGTGGTATTCCAATATTTTCCTCATTGTAAAAACATACGTTCCCAACTTCCTTAACATTTGTCTCCACTCAAACAGCGACATTCCAAACTCAAGTACATATCTTACTTTGTCTCTGTTTACTTACACTATAAATTCACTTTTCCTCATATTCAAGTCTTCTAGGCTAATATTGTCATCGAATCAAAAAGGTGTCAGAGGCAGCTAAGTGTACGTTGGCTTCACTTTTAGGGACGGGACTGGATTTGGGATGCTTACAATAAAAAGTTAGCACGGAAATCTATGCGTAATAAAAACAGTACAATGATTGTGGCTGCAGAATTTAATGATATTGATTAAAGCTCTCATGCTAAAACAGAAAAGGTACATACGCTTAAGAAAGGAATCTCTCCAGATTAAGTATGTAAATTTTGGTCTTGTACTCATCAGCTTATGGTGATCCTTTTGAAAAGAATCTTTAAAACCCGATGTATTTTTTTCAAGTCAACAGTTGCAATTTTAAGTTTTAATATTGCCCTCAAAACTCCCTTTCTTCTGAACATACGATGTTCACTTTCCATGAAATGCCCAGTAATTCCTAAATATCCAAAGCAGAACACCGCAAAGAGAACAAAATCAACGTCCATGCTCTAAACTGATTGATCAAAGTCAATCAATCAACCCCAAGTATCGCTCCTCTAGTAATAATGCATCCAGTGAACTTCACATTCTTTTCAAACAAGCTTTTCAACTCTCTAAATGACAACTTTTTTCCAGATAAAGGCGTTCTTACTATTGCCATTGTCTTGAAAGCCCTAGCAGGATTTTGGGCTAAAGTTCTGTAGGCTCAGGCAGACTGGTTAAGCTGTAAGTAGAACTATATGCTTTTACACTCTTACTGCTACGATTGCATACTGCAGAACAAGTGTGTAGTTGCATTCAATATTGCTCAGAGCAGTTTCAGAAGAAATCAGTCCAGGATTGCTCTTAGACTGGCATTACAGTTAGCTGATCTTGGTCTCTGGTTTTGATGACATAGTCTAGCAATCTAGAACCAAGATATGCATGGTCGGATGATGAAGGGATGTGCCAAGAGTCAAATTTAACTGGAAAATAGCTCTAGTTGTAAATTTGAGAACTTTGACCTGCTACATTTGTGTCCTTCATGATATATCCCTTGCTCTTATATGAAACAAGATAGTTATTGAATGCCCCCACATTTCAAAATGTCAAAATTCAGACATTTTGAATATAAAATATGCTAAACTATGCGGGCACATCAGTTAGCAAATCTGGTGCTCAAATGCCTGAAATGTACTAGTCCAGCAGATAGATTACATATCTCCACCTCAGAACTCTCTGTGCACAAAACGGAATTAACCCATGAAAAAAGACACGTTTGCATACAGGAAGATGAGCATTTTCGAGAGCTATGTACATATTCACGCACACATATATGAACCCAGAGGTTTTAAACACGAACATAAAGATGAGACGAGAGAACCGACCTTTCCTTGGATCTGATAACGATGGGGCCACCGACGGCAAGCCTCCTCGTGAGGGACCGGTTCACCAAGAAACCGATTCTCTCCTATCTTCTCATCTTCTTCCACAACACGCCGTTTGGTTTTCCTCTGCGCAGGCGATTTCGTTGAGCTTTCATTCTCGTTATCACCTCCAGCCTCCACAACCACGGCTGGCTCCTCCACAAAATCACTCTCCGCACTTGCCGTCACAGACTCCACCGCCATCTGCTGCTTCTGCAACCTCTTCCTCGAACTCACAGGCTCCGCCGACACCTTCTGTCTCTTGGAATTCTTCCCCGAATTTGAGCCTGCCGCTGTTGACTCATTCCTCTTCCTTGCCATATTACTGCACCTGTGTGAAAAAATGCAGATATACCTTATCTAAATCAGATCAATCTGTGTATAGAAATATGTATTATCTAAACGGCAGACGGCAGAGAGAGGAGGAGAAGAGCGGGAGATTTTTGGGAGGAAGAATGGGATAAGAGGGAGAGGGTTTTGGTCTGTGTGGTTTTTTAGAAGGATTTGAAAACATTTGAAGAGGGTAAGGAGGCGGGAAAGGCGGAATTTTTCGAGTCGAAGTAAGGCAAATTCAAATTATAGGCGTCAAGTCCGGGGAAGTGAACGTTGGTGAATAATGAATATTCTGTTTGGTTGCGGGGTTTTACCACTTGTCGGGGCCCTCGCCGGGCGGTCGTTAATTTTTTTATATTTTTTTTATATTTTATACATCATTAATGACTTATACAAAATCATCCACATAAAATAGGAAATTTATTTTTATCAAAGAGGAAAATAACCCATATATTTGACAAAATCAAAATAAGAGAGACTTTCCTCTCGTTTAGATTGAGGAAACAGAATGAGAGAACAGGACAAAGAAGAGTCTGAATTTTAGATATTTAGATTAATTTTTTGATAAAAATATATAAAAAAAATAAATAGATTATATTTAATATAAAAGTTTCAATATCTTTTTCATCTAAAAGCAGATAGAAACGAAATGTAAACAATTTAAATGAATTTTTATTAAACGAGATAATATATTCGTAATAAATAAATAATAAAATATTTATTATTCTTATATCAAATTAGTGGACAAAATTTTAAACTAAAATTATATCCTTTCTTATCTTCTCATTTTCTTCTTATTTTCAAACGCTATATTTAACACCCTTTTTCCTTTATATATAATCAAACATTATAAAATATTACTCTTCTCTTCTCCTTTTCTTCCCTTTCCCTAGACATAACTTTTCAATAACACTTTCTTAATTATAATAAACATTATTTTCATACACATAGACAAATATTATGAAATAAGTAATAAGGCGGGAATATAATATAGACAAAGATTTTATCACTATTTTGAAATTTGAGGAAAAGTTATAAAATAGAAACTCTGTTTGCTAATATGCATCCTTAGAGGCAACGATCCTAAATTTAATTTATATCCCTCCTCCAAAATGAAACAAAAAATCAAAATAATAATAAAAATAGATGAAAAAGAAAAAAACAAAATGATACTTGGACGAAATGATCTTTACCTCATCTTTCCATGGGTAAAAGACTAAAAGCCGTATCTTTCCATGGGTTTTTTTTCATCTAGAACAAAACAAAATGATCTTTACCACATACACCTACACTAAGCTGATGCTGTTGTTTTAGGACATTTGATTTCTTAGTGATATTTATATTATCTGTAATAAATTTGATCCTTATTAGTTTTTTAATCATACTTGGACTGTTTGTTATACTTTCCTAGGCACAGTTATAGAATATCATAAAAGTATAATATTTATAACTAGATTAAGATAAGAAATTTAAAAGTTAACTTATTTGAATTGTATTAAACAATGCGTTATTGTTGAATATTCCAAATTACTATACCTGAAAGATCTTCTTTATACTTCAAACTAAAATAAATAGATAAAGGTTTTTTTTTTTAATTCATCGGGTGAACAGTGAGCACCCTTTAACTAAGGCAATTGTTGAATATGCTAAAAAAGTTCGAGAAGAAGAAGAGACCTATGCTTGGCCTGAAGTTAGAGATTTCAAGTCTATAACGGGTCATAGTGTGAAGACTGTAATTCGAAATAAAGAAATTATTGGAACCAAGAAGCTTAGTGTTGAAGAAGAATATTCATGTTCTAGTTGATGTTGAAGAAATGCTAGAAGAAACTGAAAGATTGGCTCAAATTGGGATTCATGTGTCTACTGATCATTAACTTATGATTCTTATTAGAAAATTAATGTATATACAATATATTAATAACAAAATAAATAGAAAAAAAACCAATAAATTTCGCTTCATGCGAGTACGAGTGCTTATTTTTTAATTTTTTAGTTGTTCCAATGGAATAGATACTCATACTAGAAGATTTTTGCTGCGATCATACCAATACTAATGCATCGGATCCCATCAAAACTTCGAAGTTAAGTGTGATTGGGTGAGAGTAGTCATACTATAAGATTTTAAGCATGGCTAGGAAGTGATTAATACTATTTTGAGAAATAAGTCAAAAGCCTTCAAAACCTTATTCCAAGTATCTATTCTATAATAATTGTATTTGAGTTTTAAAGTTGTAATTGATATCAAATGAGATTATAATAATCATATTTCATTTTTGAAGTAACAATTGATATCGAATGAGATTGAAATATTGAACATATAAATTATCCAATTAGTATATGTAAGTTTGTTGTTTAAGAAAAGGAATATTGCATATATTAACTTTATTAATTTACGATATTATTATTATTATTTAAGATTAATTAATTATTGGATAAAATTTTTGTACTTACAAAATTATTAAATTTTAAAAGTAAATAATTAATAACGGCAAAATCTCTACGTGTAGCATAGATACGTCCATTAGTTAATTGCTAAATTTTATATTATCTAGCCACACAGATTAACAATAGTTAGAAGAAAATCTACTATTAATATCACTTCACTAGTACAATATAATGGGTGATTAATCCAATATTTTTATGTTTCCTTATTTTCAAGTCACATAAAATTATTTTCAATGTTTTATTTGAAAAATATACTCTAGTAGTTAAAAAGTCAAAAGTCTAAAAAAAAAGAAAATAGTTCAATTAATTTTGCTTTAGAAATGATGAATTCTTGTACTTTTGTAAAAAGATTGATACAACCTAGAAGAAAGTTACATGAAATTATAAAGAAAAATGGGAGACACTAGACCCTTTCACTTTTGGCTGCCATTGTTGAAAATGGGATAGGAAAAAGGATGCAAATCAGGCAAAGTGATATATTTCATCAACTGGAAAATCATATCGTTTATTATGTTGCAATAATTAAAGTAGTAAGTTTTCCTAACTGGTGTTAAAAACATGTAGTTAAGAAACTAGATCTTGACCATTAACTATAATAGCATATATTAATTTTTAGTTAGGAAAAATATCAATATAAATTCATGGATTATATATATTAAAAAATTATACCATTCTAAATATGCATTGCATAATGTACCAATTTTAAATACGATAATTTTTTAAGATTAAACGTACATAAACATTTTCTATTTTTACATTACTTTCATGTAAATCTGGAATAAGGGGTTTAAATTGGAGCTATCTCTTTAGGTGAGGGAGTGGAGGTGGGGCCAAGTTTGAATTGATTTGGATACACAAGTAAAATTGAACCTAATCAAACACATTATATTATTAGCTATGATAAGGGTATAAATAGATTGAAATGAATTTATTTGAATATAATAAAAAATTATTATATATGTAGGTTAAGTAAAGTCAAAGAGAGAATATAATGTGATGTGAATATATGTCTGTTCCAAGAAAATAAAAATATATAAAATAATAATATATTTAAATTTAAAAAAATTAATTCGAAATGGATTTATAAAAATCATTCCCTTTTATTCACACATGTTACAAAATATATATATATATATATATATATATATATATATAAGGAATTAAAGTAAAAATATTAAAGAATATGTAATTTTCGTGATTCAATCAATGTAACATACCTCAATAGGTAAATTTTTTTTTTCCTAGAGAATTGTTATAGAGAAGGCTCATATTGTAAGTTATTAAATTGCATATTTATAGAAAAAATACAAGCTAATGTACAATTCATATGTTGTGTGGCTCAGGATGAAAAAAAAGTTCATATGTAACTTTTAAGTCTTTTTTTCTAAAAAGGATATTAGTTGTAAATCATCTTTTAAAAGAAAAATTAACAAAATTGTCACGCAAAAATGTTACTATAGACATGACAACATGCGATAAATAATTTAATAAAACTATTACACATTTGAAAATGACAGTATTCATGATTAATTATTTAATCATCATTCTCATTGAACTAATATGGATTTGAAATTAACAATGAGTACTAAACATATCGTATATACTATTCATACTTTTTATCTTATGGAATTGGGATGTCATAGAAATATTGATTTTGTGCTAAACTGAAATATATATTTATTTGAAACAAACCATAGAAAGGATTGAAAATCTAGGGGGGAGAAATGTTGATATGGAATAAGGTGATATCCCTTATAATTAGTTTTTTTCAACGTTCCACTTCACGCAAATAATAGAAATGTATTATTTATATTCACATTTATTTCCTTTCTTCATTTTCTTTTACATTCAACGCTAATCAAACTTACACTTTATTTGGTTTGTAAAGAAAATGGAAGATAACGCATTACTTTCATTTCATCTTGTTTAATTAGAGTGAGTATTATATCGCTTACAACTAAACTGGTTTGTCCAAATTCATAAAATAGAGCCACGATCTTCCTCAATTGGCATCCACCTGCTAAAAGTTTGCAGAGCTTGGATTATTTTGAAATTTAAAAAAAATAAATAAATTTATTATTATCTTCAAAGAAATCAAGATAAAGTCAATTGAATCACAACTCCAAATTACAACTGAATCATTTGGTTTGTCTTTAGCCTTTCTTGCAACCTATTGTTGATTCCTAACCTGCCGCCACGAAGAGAAGTACTTGTTGGGTATCTCACGCATATTATATATGATGCAGTAGAAGAATAAGAACGAGATACCATCTCAGAATCCGCATATGTGTGGAAAATAAGATATAAAGAGAATAAAGGTAACAATTTTTTACCTTTCTTTGATCGTGTGGAAAACAAAATTTTTCTTCTTCAACTCGAGGCGCGATCCAACAATTCTCTTGATCAAACACCATGAGAGTTGAACGTCCAACCACTATAATCACAATGTGTGATTATCTTTAACAGAAATCCACACAGAGAATCACACTCAAGTACCGAGATGTTTATGTGCTAATATAAACCAAGATGGCGGCTAGGGTTCTTCTTATTTTCAAAAAAATGAGAGAGAGAGAGAAGAGGAAGAGAATGTCATGAGTTGCCCTAGTATTTTGGAGTGTTTTCGTGTCTTACACATCTCCTAGGGTTTCGTATGTATATCCTATATAACACGAAAATTCTATTGAAAAATCCTCCATTTAAGAATTATAAAACAGTTAGAATTCCCTAATTATAATTGAAAATATCAAATTCTCTCAATTACGATTTGAACCATAAATTATAACTAATTATAATTTATCCACAACAACTTCTATTTCTCACAATTAACCCCATTATGTTATCAAATTACATCTTGAGTATAAAACCCTCTATTGTGTGTAACCTATTAGGTTTCTCAATCAATTGGTAGCGAACATGAATTAATTCAAACGTCTTTGAGATTAATAATCTATAATTAATTAGAATTAATCATATCAATTCTAATCAGGATTGGTTTATTAATTCATTAATTAATAAATCCATATTCCCAAATTATGAGCGGTATCTAGTAACACATCATGACCACCCAAGAGTTCAGGAAGTCAAATGGCTTGACATAAACCTTTCAATAACAAATTACAGTGTAATTAACTCCTTTCACAATACAATATCTCATTCGGTTTGGAGTACGGAATTAGTATCAACTCCCTCCAGAATTAATTTTGACCCGAATATAATAGTACTTGTATCAGGAACCTACTACTCTAGATATGTATCAATTGGAACTGTTTCCAATACACAATCGCTTTGGCCAAGGACTTATTGAGTAGTAATTCCTACAAGTGGCCGTAAGATATTCACCCCTACTATTAGGAGTGGTGAAACCTTTATTAACTCTCTCAACTACTTTCGTTTACCTCACAATATACCCAATATTCATCCCATAAGCGGCTCTCGATCTGGTTCTAGAGATTGGAATCAAAGCACAATGCTCAACAAACAAAGTACCTTGGATATCTCAAGTCTAAGTATACTTGTACGTTTGCTATACTGAGATTATATCACTAACACTAAATAATTATCCATGTGATTATCTCATAGCTAAGTTATCCAATGTACTTGTTCCATTAACAAGCATCCATGTATTAACTTTGAGTATCTCAATACTTACAAATATGAGAACTACCGCCTGATCAAATCAGAAAATCTAACATATGCTAGTCTTAACGCATTAATGATGTCCTGTCTCATTAATACTACGACTAGGGATTATTTAAGTACTAACATTATACAGTGTAGTATGAATTTCATATCATGATTTCCTTAATACAATGTTGTACTAGGGACTTTATCTAACAATTATATTACACAAAGTAAACAAAAGATCACTGTAAAATAAATAATGTCTTTTATTAAAATAAAATGTATCATATACAACGCACAAGTGATTACCTCTAGGGTATAACACTAACAGTACTATCATATCTATGCACTACTAATTCCATAATTCAAAATAATTCATTTCATAACCTATTCAAATGTTTCTTCAAATCTATGCACTACTAATTCCATAATTAAAATTTGCATAACGACTAAAAACAAGATTTCCAAAATCTCTAACCAACTAACTAATGACTATAAACAAAAAGCACTGCACAAGTGTTTTAATCCAAAACGTAAACCGAATAATAAATCCATAAAAGATTAATCAACACATGATGCCAAAACTAAATGTCCATTAACGTCCTTAATAAAATAGAGTCTTGTATCACTAATCGAAACTAACATATGAAATTAGAAAATTAATAAATCGATACAACAACTTACTTAATAAGTAAAGAGTAATTATTTCTCAAAAAAAAAAAAGCTTATTATGTATATAAAAAACATTTTAAAAAATCTTATGCATTTAAAATGTTTAGGTAACACATTCTTCATCACATGTTGGGCCATGTTGCAATTAACAAGATTATTCCAAATACCCAACTTCATATTTTGCATTCTCATTCATTTAAAAAAATATTAAATATGTATAAAAAGTTACAGCAAATCCCATGATCAATCATAAGAAATGAATATATATATATATATATATATATATATATATATATAGATAGATAGATAAATAGATGGACAATTCATTAAGAAGATAAATATCGTAGATATATTTTTTTAGAATTATTAAGATTTAAGAATGAGTTGTAACTCTAGAATGAATTTGTTGTCAATATGTATATTATAGTTCCAAATCGGTTGGAAATTATGGGTTTTTGAAAGATTTCGTGATCATCGCTCACTATGTTTCTTTAAGAATATAATACAACTTCCTTACAGGCCACAACTTTGTACAAACTTTTCTTTCTTTCTTTTATATTATAAGAAAGGGAACGCATACATAAGACATGAATTAACTGGCATCATTTTGTCCCCACTTTGATTTCATTAGGTCCGGCAATGAAGCGGAGCGTTGCAAGTAAGGTAAATCATCTATTTATTTTTTTCAAAATAATAGAGTTCGGAATTACTTGTGCACTCTGCCCCACTCTGTTCTCCAGAGACATCACGGTGGGACAATTGCTGGATAGGCCCACTAGCAGCCACCTTGTAGTTGTCAGGTCTAGTGAGCGCTGCAACTAAAACAGCAAGAAAAACTTTCTTAAAAAAAAATTACAATGAAACAGAAATTCATGAACATAATATATACATAATTAAAAAATTCTATAATTTTGCCATTTTGAATAACCATTAAGCCTTACAGAAAGATCATGTGATATTACAAAAATATTTTAATTATATTTTAAAAGTTTATCAAACCACATCGCTTTATCTTATAAGTTATACATTCTTATAAACACATTTAACATGTTTAACTCTTATAAATCATATATATATAAAATAAAACATGTTTTATTTAGATTTTTATTAAAAATACACAATTTATTTATTTGTTTAAAAATAGAAAACAAAATAAGTTATTCCTATTTATCTTTAACTAATGAAACTACAAACACAACAGTTAATTCATTTGACTCCACAAAAACAACAATATTCTCTAACTACCATAATATCATATTAAATAATTTAGGGATTCACTTTTAATTATATCGTTTTGGTCTCTGTGTATTTTAATTATTTCTATATAAAAATCTAACTTTCAAAGTATTAAGGTTCTATCCTTAATCATATTAAATTATTAATTCTTAAAAAAATGATAGAATTTTACAGGTATAACGTCGTGAAAGGATGGAAAAAAAATAGAAAAGAAAAAAGCTGTAAAAAGAGGAGAGAAAACCAACATGAAATCAACGATAGAAAAGACAAAAAGGAAAAAAAGAGGAGAAAAGAAAGCTATCGAAGGGAAAGATCAACAAGGATAGAAGGTTGTGTATTTGATAGGAGAGGAAAGGCAAATTGCCCAATATTAGAGAGGCAAAAGATCTTGTATGAAGGGATACTTCCAATTAACTCCACATCCTTATTTTCTTCTACCCAAGAGTTTTTACTTATTTAATTATCTTTTTACCTCAATCAAATATATTAATGACTTCAATTATAAAAGATTGGATACTAATTCGTTTATGTACTGATAATAAGCTCATCAATACTATCTATGAATTTATGAATTTCAGATACATGAGCATTAAACGGGGAGAATAGCTCCTCTCCCATTTTATACAAATTAAAAATTTTCTAATATTTTAATTATATTAAGACACGTTATTTTATAATAATTTATTTTGTTGTAATTTATTCATAACATCTTATTTTTTCTCATTATAAAAAGTCAATTTTGATATGTACGCTCGTACTCAAAGTTTTGTTTAAATGTTAGCAGTCAAATATAATTCCTATTTCGATGGTATTTATATATATATATATATAGAAGATTTCAATGTTATTAAAATTAGAAAGAACCTTGCTCATTGGACCTAAGAGTACAGCTTCAATGGCTTCCAATTGCCTTCTTCGGAACTCAGAATGCCTACCATTTCAAGAGCTTCACAAAATCAGAAGCTGGTTGCTAATCTGATGAAGAAGTAAATGTTTTCCGGTTAAAAATGTGGATTATAACTAGCATTATTACTCATTTTTTTCCCTCTCATTTAGAGTTACTTGGATGATACACTTTTTTCAAAAATAAAAAATATATAATAACAATATATTATATATTGAAATTGAGAATTGAGAGAGTTGACAAAGTTAAAGAGAGTTGAGAGAAGTACAAAAAAATGATGATGAATTGATAACATGATTTATAAAGTAAGAAAAAAAATACAATAGCCATAATGCAGTAGCTGTTGGCCTTTTATTTTTTATTTTTATTTTTATCATTATCACGTGTCAGTGTCTTTTAAAAAAAAGTAAACTGGCAATTTAAACTATCGATTAGTGGTTGAACCGGACTGTTGATTACGGTTCACAATTTGAACTGTGAATCGTGATCAATGATTTTTCAACCGTTGACCTCTGTTCCGATCCATAGTTGAACCGTAGAAAAATCAAATAAAATCATTAATTTGATATTACATAGAATTTTTGCCTCTCCGACACGTATATTTTGCATTCAAAATGGCCCACATATATTGATTGCATTGGTATACATATTTAGTCCTATTAAAAAGAAAAATAAAAAAATCAATTTTAGGGAATTAGCAAGTAACAGGTGAGAGAGAACCTGCAATTGGAAGCAATCACAGTAGCAGAAGATGAAGAAATGCTTTTGCCAGGAATTGTGGGTTGGTGAAATTCCATTATGGAACGAGACAATAAAATTGACAATCAAGACCAAATGATTAAGTTAATATCGTTAATTTAATAATTATGTATTTTATATTTAAATATTTAAATATGTTTTTAAAGGATGTGATTTTGTAATTAAAAAATATTATACAAGATTTAAAGCATTTCTAAAATCTATACATATAAGTTGCTGCAGAAGGCTCCTGATGCGATATTTGGCACCATCACATATTGATATTTGGAAACATTAAATTTACATAGAGTTTTTTCTTTTTTAAGGAAATGTGAAAAGTTTTTTTAATTTAAATTTATTTGAATTCAAATCTTGGCAAACATTAAGTTTACATGGAGTGTTTTTCTTTAAGGAAATGTGAAGAGTTTTTTTAATTTCAAATATCAGATGAATTTAAGGTCTTTAAGGAAATGTGAAGAGTTTTTTTAAATTTCAAATATCAAATGAATTCAGATGAATTTAAAGTTTCGGGATCAGTATAACGGAGATTGGATTAGATGTTTACAGTTTTTGAGAAAATAGAGATTGTGATTATTTGAGCAGAATGGATGAATGGCAATTCCAATTGTCTTTATCAGGATGAGAATAAACCTTATGTTTTAATATATATATAAATAAATATATATATATATATATATTTATATATATATTTATATTACAAGATAACGAAACAGAGATAAAACCTCTTCCTCCTTCTTCTCATTTGACGCCATACACATCCATCTCGCCGCTCTCTGGCATTCAATGTGAACTCCTCGAAATCACTGGTAATTGTTTCATCTCATCTCCTTCGCTTTTTTCCCCTTGTTGTTTTGTTCCTAAACTTTCTGATGATTTTACCAGATATTTACGTACTTCAATTTTATTTTTTTTGGGTTTTAGGTTTGTGTTTTTGTTCTAAAGTTATTAGCTTTTTGTACTGGTGGGTGAAGATTCTTAATTTCTATTTTGATTGTGAATGAAATTATGGTTAGTTGTTTTTATTTCCCTTTTTATTTATATTGGTGTGTTGATTTTTAATTGTAAATCTACAAGGTTGTGATGTAATTCAAGAAAGGGATGGTGTAACACCCTACGACTACGTACCCTAAAAGGGCGGGGATGTCGCCCCGTCCCGTAGGACAAGGGGTCTTTAGAATGAGATATAAAATATAAAAGCAATCTCCAAAAGGATCAACTTAGATAAATAAAGAAATATTCTTATTACATCAGGCTCAACTTGGAGCAAAACGGAATAAAACAAAATATTGTTTAGAAGTATAAGCAATAAATGTCTCCTAGAACGGATAGAGAAAATAGCAAAAGCTTCAACTATTACATGCCTCGCTAACTCAGCACAGTCTATCCCCTGAAAACATGATGTAAAACAGTGTGAGAATAAATCTCAGTAAGTCATGTGTGTGCACATGGTGTTTTTAAATAGTTCGTGTATGCAAAGTGTAAAACATTTGTAAAAATAATTTGGCAAGTCATAAACAATCTCTTTTCGCAAGGAGTGGATTTTTCTCATTGTCATACTTTGTACAAAATAAATCCTCCACTCGGATAAAAGTCATGTCACCACACGTTGGGCTCCATGAGAACAAGTTGGCCAAAGCACCATACTTTGTGCACCTTGTCCGGACCAGATTACCACACGTTGGGCGTTCTGATCAAGGTGAGTGTACAGCCCACCGGGTGATATACTCCTACATCTCTACACCCAACAAAACCATTCGGGTATCCATGTCGGGAAAATAAATAATACCTTTCAGGTATAATGCTAACTCAGACTGGCCTGACCAACTAACACTGTTGCCTTTTCAAGCAGAGTTCATCTTCTGGAGGTGGCCTCCTGCCAGAAGACTTACGCTAGCCCGCCAAGACTAGTATTGTTAGCCTACCCTTATTGAGTACTCAACGAACATATCCGTCAATTCCTGATTCAAAATATTTTCAAACCTTGGCTTTGTAAAACGTGGTTTTCTTTAGAAGAGATTTCTAAAAATTTAAGGAAAAGAATAGTTTTCTTGCTAAAATCGTTAGTTTGACAAAAACCGTTTAAAGAATAAATATCCACGTTTACAACCCCAACAAACATAATTTAACAATAGCTTTACAAAGTTTCACAACATTGACTCGCCATCACAACCTTTAACAAAACAGTTTATAGAAGGACTTACCATCATAACGTTTAATAAAAGAGTTTATGCAAGGACTTACTTGATATGCCTCAGATAAATGCGATAAATTCACAGCTGGCTTTCCTCAATTATCCTCCTGATCTAAACCATATAATAGCATGATCAGGGTCTCAATTAATTCAAACATGCTCTAATCCCATTTATTTTTATAACAATTCGCAATCTCCTATTTAATTCCAAATAAACTATTCAATCCCCAAAGATCAAATACTACGACCACATGTTTATCTCGCTAATAAACACCATTACACTTTACTTTCGACATCAAGGGAGGGTATTCCCTTACCTTGCAACTACCGGGTAATGAGGTTTCAATGCTCCTATGGTGATCGTCCCGAGTTCGCTTGAGAAGAAGAGAGAAGTTACCTCCTTTGCTTCACTTGTCTGAAAATTAAGGAAGAAGAAGAAATCAGCCTCTATAGGGCGTGATTTAAGGGTAGAAGAAAGAGAAAAGATTCATTAGAGAAAACGACATCAAGAGGTTGAAAGGATTTGTGCTTACCTTAAGGTGTGTTCGATTTTTGCTTGGAACAACTCTTGTATTTTCAAAAATTTGCGGAGAGAAGTTGCTGAAATTTTCGTGTAGAATGGAGAGGGTAAACGGTGGTTATGATTTAAAGTTGGAGAAGATTGGTTTAGGGTTAGATGGTGATGTTTAGATAGACTCCTAATGGCTTTAGGTTTCTTGGACAGCAAAGGCGAAATTTCAGCTTGCGCGCGCCTCCTTGCTGCCGATTTTAGGGGAGTTTTATGGAGGAAAAAATTCTGCAATTTGCTCCCCTATCTGGCTGAATCATTGCTCAAAGGAAGGGCTGAATGTGTTCAGAATTTTGGGCCAAATAAGGAAGAGTTTGAGTGAGTTTTGATGACTGAAAAATCCTGTGCAAGTGCTGTGAAAATTCTGTGCAAGTGTAGCAAGTTTTGGACTGGTTTGACTGCTATAATTCTACCGAAATTTCCAGAGGAAAATTGAGCGTTTTGGGCGCTGAAAATAGCTTGTTCAGCTGGGGTTTTTCAGTGAATGATGTGTGCAGAATTTCGGTTGAAGTAGGAACATAAAGCTGGCCGAAAATCCTGCACAAAGCTGTCCGAATTTTCTGTGTATATGCTGGACGAATTTCAGTGTTTTTGTGTGAATAAAATTTTGATTTTGTGCAGCTAAGGTAGTTGAATTGTTAAGGAGTATTCTAGGTGGTTTGAGTTAGGATTTTCAGAGTTGGATTGTAGCTAAAGATGGCTGGAATTTCGGACAGCTTATGTAGATTCAAAGCTGTCGAAATTCAGCTACGAAAAGAAAGAAATCCTAGTTGAATTTGAATTGAAATAAAATCTGGTTTTATCAAGAATTTGGATAAGATTTCCTCTAGTCCTAGCAGAGTTTGGATTGAGTTAAAGGTGCTCCAAGGTGGCGGACAAAATCTGGAAAAATTTCCAGAATATTTCCAGCTTATGGTTTCCGAAAATTCAAGGGAACAAAAGCTGAAAATAAAACAAATTTCATCCTTAGCTAAAATCCTTGAACTTATGAGTTAAATATAGAGTCTTATTCCTATGGAAGTGGCGTTTAAACCCAAAGAAAATATCCAAGACTTTAGTTAAAATATTTCTCTAAAACAATTAAATAAATACAAGGATTATGGCTAGAATTCTTGAAGAGGTAAAATAAGATTTTTCCCTAATATATTCCCTAACTCTAATATTCATCAAGGAGAGTTTTATACCACTTGAAATTCTTCAAAGTGGCTCCTAGCTAGGTTTTTTCGAAAATCCTAAGGAACATAAGCTGAAAATTAAAGGTGAACTTTATTCACATCAAAGTTCTTGAATTTAGGAAATAAATATAGAGACTTATTTCCTTGGAGTAAAAATACTAAAATTTCTCTAGGATAGCTAGGTTCTTTTTCGGCCAAGACAAGAAATGGTTTAAAGAAAAGAATTTCAAGAAGAGAAACTTACTTCACAAAAGGTAGGATTCGAACTCGGGTCACCAAAGGAAATCACCAACCTCCCCGCTATTCCAAAACAACTCCAATGCTAATTTTTCTACAAGAAGTTCTTACCACCCCAATACTCCTCCTTCCAAATCTTCGACCAAACCTCCCTTAAACAAATCTTTGACGACACAACTATTTCACATCAATTAATTCAAATGCAAGAGTAACGGAAAAATTCACATGCATCCATGCAAATAAAATTATTCTAACTACCACATAAAATGCAAGATGCCATGCAATGCATGACTCTTTCCCATAGTCAAAGGTGGTTTTGGGCGGGATATTACAGATGGTGTCCTCAGATGATGAGGGTAAGGCCCTGCTGACTAATGTGGTCTCTGATTATTACTTTCTTGATGATAATAAAGAGCCAATTTCGGTTTCTGAGTTGCCAGTTTCAGTTCTGAGATGCTTTTTCCTTTGCTAGATGTAATTAGAAAGGAAAATGAAAATGACAAAGAAATGGTATGTACACAAGTCAAGCAATGGGAATGAGGTGGAGATGTGCTGACTTGGGGAATATGGGGAATAGATATTGTATCAAATTCTATGAGACTAATAGTGAATTAGGATCTTTCTTTACTCAAGATTAGGATACAGAGGTTGTGAACTACAACACGATGCCAATAGTTTGCAATATGTTTGAGAGAAATGGGAAGTGACGCTATTGTGCACGCACAATTGATCTTGTCCTAAACATTTTTAGTTAGAACAATGAAATGATAAAGAATTGAAATAAATATTAGGTGCATGATGTTTGGTTAGTCCTAATTGCTTCTGGTACTAGCAATCAAGTCTGATATTAGTTGTGGTTTAGTTACTTAATATCTGGGTTTTTTCATAATTTCTTAATGATTACAATAGTAGTGTACTAGATATTAGTACCTGAGAAATGTATATAAGGGGAGAGGGTTATCTTAAACTTCTTTGAAATTCATTTTGATCGATTCATATGAGTCTTCATGTCTCCTAGATTTATGACAGTTAAGAAAAACATTGAAGATATACAAGGAAAAGACAATTATCCATGTGGTCGGCAATTATTGCTTCATAATGGAAAAGTATTGAAGGATGAAAGTACCTTGGCAGAAAATAAGGTGTTTGAAGATGGTTTTCTTGTGGTCATGCTTAGCAAGGTATATTTTCCTTTACTTTTAAAATTGTGTTGCCCTTCTGATGCCAAATGCTGAATATTACCTAATGATTATTCCCCTTTACTAAGTCGTGAGACATTAGCAGCATCATAAAATCAGCATAATATCTTTATATTCTGTGGGATTTTTTTTTCCTCATTATATTTTTTGTTATCTTTCTGCGTAGAGCAAGCGAGACTTCAAGGAATGAATCAAAAGGTGTTGGGATGGGCAACGAAAGTAACACACAAATATATAGAAAAGAGGAAAGAATATAAATATATAAAACACAACACGAAAAATTTAATGTGGTTCGGTCTCTCAATTAGACCTACATCCACGACCCCGAAGGGAAATACTCCACTATATAATTTTTGGACGGAAAAAATTACAAACTCTTACAAAATAACTCAAGGCCCAAAACTTCTAATTTATTAGGCTCAATAAGTTGGTGCACCCTCCCTAAAACAATACTAATTTATTTATAGGGAAAGTCTTCCTTACTCTTCTTTAAATTATCTCATGTGGGATTGAGAAAAACCTAACAAAAGGAATGGAGGGGAAGCTACTCACCTTACCTAATTGCTTAAATAAAGAAAATATTATGTTCTATTAAAGCTATTCTAGCTCAACACCACTCCCTCAGCTAGAGTCTAGAATCCTTGGAAGGCTGATAGAGTTTCCTCCTGTTAAATGGACTAGGCGCAGACCTCTCGATGCATAGGTAATTTTTTGGGAATACATGTATTTGATTTTTTAGCAAAGACTTTCATGTTTTTGTGAACACTTCATTTTATTTTTATGCATTCATGAACAGCCTGCAACTACTATTGCACCAAGTTCTAATCCTACTCCTGCATCTGAAGCTCCTTCAGTGTTGTACATTATTAAAGAATTTCACGATAGCATGCTCTTTATAATTTTTTTAATGGCTATTCTCATAGTTAATGGCTCATGTCAACATTTGTGTTGTAGGGCCCCTAAGAACACTGCATCTGCTTTTGATCATGTGGCAATTTTGGTTTCTGAGTTGCCATTGATTTGGGAAGACCGTGAAAGATTGGAAGGGAGCAGAAAAGAGATTAACTTATATGGTACTACTAATAATGGGCTTAGAAGATTTTTGAGCAGGTCACGGCTTGGAAATTTGATTGTTCATCTACAACGCTTGAAATTTTTGTACTGTCCAAGAAGAAGACAACCTTGATCACCGTGCACTGCCTACACATATTCAAAAGGAACTTCGAAATAATTGGGAAAGCTTTGTGGATTTAACTAGATTCTTTCTCTAATCATCTAATATAGGTTTCTTTCAACTTTGAAGAAGCGGGATATGTAATAAGATAATAGATGTAATCATTATGTACATGGATATATATTTGTTAATCTTTTCAATATTCAATTTTCATAAATATATTAAACTTAATTAAATTAGCTAAATGATTACATAACTTTGAAAACACAATAAATCAAAGATGTAAGATCAAGAACATTAGTAATGCACCAACTTAAATTATATTTTTTCCATTGTTTCTTATACCAATCAACATAATGCAAATGATTTCGCCAAGAAGTCTCAATCCTTTGGAAGTAGGATTCACGGCTGCGCAATTTGTGTATATAAATTCGCAATTAATTGATGATTGAAATTAAAAAGTTTAAAATTGAATAGTAATAGAATGATTGTGTGTAATTTTTTTTTAATAGAAAATTATTGATTTTGCATGTAGAAATTTTTTTGTTATTTATTTTAATATTAACACAAGTTATACCCCATGCATTCTTTAATTTTAATAGATACACTCCTGTTGTTTATGTATTTTTGATTTTAATAGATACACTCCTACTATTTATTTATTATCATATTCAGTAAGGTGTTCATTTAGTTTTCGAATGGGTTCTCCATTTTGTCTGTAAATTTATGGCTTTAGTGACAAATATTTCCTAGCCAAAGCTAAGCCTTTGCTAGGAAAAATGGTTTTCGGTGAGGAAGTTGGCAAAAAAATTTCTCGGAATCGCCATACAAATATTTCCTCAGGTTTTAGCTAAGAAATTTATGGCTTTGGTGACAAACATTTCCTAGCCAAAGCTAAGTCTTTGCTAGGAAAAATGGTCTTTTGGCAGGAACTCGCCAAAGAGAAATAGCTGTCAAAATTTCTCGCCAAAAGGGTGTTTTGGCTAGGAAATTTATGGCTGGTGACAAAAATTTCCTAACCAAAGCCTAAGCCTTTCGTTAGGAAAAAATGGTGAGCAAAAAATTTCCTCGCCAAAGAGGAATCCCTTTAGCGTACAAATATTTTCTCGGGGTTTTAGTTAGAAAATTTATGGTTTGGTGACAAACATTTCCTAGCCAAAGCTAAGCCTTTAACATACATTTATGGATTTTTTTTATTTGTTTTAGGAGAGGGGAGGGGAGGCGCAAAGGGGAAGCCTGAGCTGTTAAAATTTTATACAAAGAATTTTAAAAAAAAAATCCATGTGTGTCAAATGAAGACACGGAGTGAGACGTCATCATGCCATGTCAAGTAGGTTGTCCACGTGTTCCATTAATTGAGTTATTGACTGAACTGTTAAGAAGGGCAAGATTATACCCAATTTCACTAATTCAAGGGCGTAATTTGCTTGAATTGTAGTTCAGGAGTTTAATTGACAAAAATGTGTAAGTTTGAGGGCAAAAATGGGTTTTAAGTCTATTTTTTTCAATTGACTTAATTTAATTAGGAAATTTTTTCTAAAATGGGCTTTAGTGAGGAAGTGTGTCCATTTTTTTTTTCCAATTGATTTAGCTACGAAAATTTCCTAACCAAAAATCACCTTTTCTTTTTTCAATTGATTTAGCTAGGAAATTTTCCTACTGCTTTAGCGAGGAAATGCTTTCTACTTTTTTTTTTTTTTTATTAGTTTAGTTCCATTTTTTGTTCAATTGATTTAGCTACAAAATTTTCCTAGCCAATAGGCTTTAGCGAGGAAATGTCTATTTTTTACAATTGATTTAGCTAGGAAAGTTTTCTAGCCAAAAGTGGACTTTAGCAAGAAAGTGTTTGCTATTTTTTTGTCCTTCTTCCCGTTCTGGTAGTGATCCCTACATCTTTCTCTTGAAGTGTAAACAAATTATCATTCATCAATAACATATCCGGCAGAAAGTTTTTGTATCAATTACTTTTCTTTATTTGTATGAATATGCGGAATTGTTCTGATGAACTGTAGAAGTCAGAATATTTATGTGGGAATATCCTTTTTGCTATGCTTATTCTCTTTTTCTTAGTCTGAGTATATTATCCTCCGATTGGAGCACTTGGAGGAGTCATAAAGTCGAAGGTGAGAGCACTGAATTTGAAGAAGTAAAAGAAGCCATACATAAAGATTGAGATACAATGCTAAAGGAGATAAAGAATATGAAAGATTCATCAATAAGTACACAAAATTGTCTCTCTTTATAATATCTATCAATGCTTCACATACCTATATCTCTCAAGCTGGCAAAAGAGTATATTTGAACTAACAATAGAAACAGTGCAATTGTTTATTTGCACAACTCGTGTATACAATTTGTAAAACTCTTCATGAATTAGAAGCATAAATTCGCAATGTACATGAACAATTTTAAATTAAAAACAAATTTACACTATAAACTTTTTACATTATTAATTTTAAATCCATTTATTAATATTATAACAATTAAAATTTTTTGTTAATTATATTGAATAAAAAATAGTCAAAGCTAAATTGTATTGTTTCAATTTGGAATAAGTAATACATTATCTAATTCGATAAATACTACTATATATCTATATATTTCTTTACCACCTTTTTTTTGTCATAATGTATTTATAATAAAAATAAAATAAATATATTACTTCCGTGCATCGCACAGGCAACAACCTAGTTGTATTGAGACAATAGCCTCACAAAATAATTGAGCTAATATTGCTAGTTTGATAATTATATTTTTAATAGTTAAATATTAAATTATATATTTTTAAAGAATGAGGCTTTATATAATAAAAAATATTATAAAAAATATCACAAAGGATTTATAGTGATTCAAGTATAAGTAAATAAGAATTTGTTTGAGATGAATTTTATAAATAATTATTAAATATGTGGGGTCAAGTGGAGTACAAAAAGAGAATCTGATGTGTTGTAAATAAATAACTATATAAAATACTAATATATTTGAATTAAAGTGAAATTTTAATTTGAAATTTGATTGAAAATTTTGTTTCCACTTCGATAAATACACCCTTATTGAATTACAATAAGTAATTCAAATGGTTAGAAGTACTTGTATTAGATAACAAATTTTGAATTCAACATTTTGCATTGAGAAAATAGTGAAAAATACCATCAAACTATTTATATTTCATTATTTATATCCGTTATCTTTTTTTTTATATACTTTTTTGTATCCTCAATAAAATTTATATACGTTAAAATATCATTTCATCAATCTAAATAACAATTTTTAGTAATAATTGGTACATGTTTGATGAAAATTCTTATAATTTTGCCCTTGATAGCTTATTTACGTAATCAACACGCGACAATTCTTACCATAATTCTTATTTAGATTGATAGAAGGATATTTTAAAGTATATAAAATTTGTTAAGAATATTAAAATTATATATATAAAAAAACATAAAGGATATAAATCATGAAACATAAATAGTTTGATGGTATTTTTCACTATATTTTCTTAAATTTTAGACAATAGTATCAAATCAATCAAATATTAAAAATAATACTAATGAATATGTAATAAAAAAGAATAAAAATACTAATGGTGAATATATTAAGCTGATAATTCAATATATCTATACAGAGATTTGGACAAAAACGTGTGAGCCTTTATACAAAAAATGTTCTAATATTATCAAGAAACTCTAACTATTTTAGATTTCAATTTTAACCTTCCAACTAAAAAAATAATAAAAATATTCATCGAACTTTCTAACCGTCCATATTTAATTATTTTGTGAGTTGACTAACGATCAACCATTCCATCCGTAAAAAAATAAAGGGTAAAATCGTCATTTTACTGTTCATTCATTCTTCTTCTTCTTCTTCTTCTTCTTCCTAAAGTCTTTTTTCCCCCTTTCTTTTATTCTTCCTCTTTTCTAATTTCCCCTTCTTCTTCCTTGTCTTGTAGCCACAGTTCTAGAAATATAGAAATAAAAGTGGGATTGTTGTTGATTATTTGATTTAGATTAATTGGAGTTGTCATTTCAGAGATCCTGTTAGGTAGGATTGATTCTTGAGTATAGATTGAATAAGTAGTATTTTGGGGTAACTAAAATTTGAGACATTAACTTTTTTTTCTCATATTTCTTGTAGATAGTTTTTACTTTTTTTTCATTAGATTTCTCAATTTTCTTACTATTTTCTTAGTCGGCAGCAAAGGCCACAGATATGATAAATTTGATGATAGTAGCAACATAGAAGGAGAGGTTGACCAAATTTTGTTGATGACAAGATGGGGATTTGGTGCCAACAAGAACATTGTTGTGGTTGTCGACGCTGTAGAGAATCTAGATCTCGCGATAGATCTAGAGTCAGTCAGAGTCTTCGTAATTGCTATAAATTACTTTCGATGTTAAAGATTCAAACTTAGAGTTCTATGAAACTCTATTTCTTTTTTTACTTTCTCATCTAGGACTTTGAAATTGGGAGATCGATATGATTGTGGAGGAAGTTAGGAGATAGGAATTATGATAATTCCTATTATTATCATCTCTCTACACTTGTGCCCATTCTTATTTTCTTGAACCTTGATTCAGAAACAGGGCACTCTATTAATCTTCTTCTAGTATACACTCATTAAACCCGAGAGAAATAAGGAAAGAAGTTCAAGTTTTCCATGTGAATATGATCATGTACTCAGTTCGTGATTTTTTATTCTTTTTTATTTTTTGTCTAGATTGCTTTCAAGAGAACTAAAATTGGGAATCTATTAATTTTGGATTTTGTAGAAAAAAGTAGAGCTACTTTTTGAAAATGTCTTTCAATTTTGATTTTGTGTTTATGTAGTGAATTTTTTTATTATTTTGACAGAAAAAAAGCCGGTAAAAATTGACTAAGTAAAATGTGGTTGTTTCTGACATGAATATAATAACGGTTGTTGTAAACTATGCATTCTTCACCACGGCAGCATGGAAGTTGCTGACGGTGCCTGGAACTTACGTCGCTATTGCTTGGAAGAAGTTGCTTTAGAACATTGAAATCAATACTGGTACTAGAATTATGATAATTTTAAGAGGAAAATAAAAAAAGAGGAGAAAGGAAAAAGGCAAAAGGCAAAAAGAACAAAATAAAAATAAAAAATTATTTTAAAAAGAATAAAAATAAGATAATATATTTTCAATTAAAATATAAAATTACTAAAAATACCCTTAAAATTAAGGGAATTGTTAGTTGACTTTGGCTAACTCACGAAAGGGTAATATCTGAACGATTAGAAAGTTCGAGGAATCTTTTTACGTTTTTTTTAGTTAGAAGGTAAAAATTGAAATATGAAATAGTTAAAGGGTTACTATGATTATTTGCCCTAATTCAATATATCTATACAGAGGTTTGGACAAAAATGAGTGAAAAAAATGTTCTAATATTACCAACAAAAATACTACTAGAAAGAAAGAAAGGAAGTTATATGCAAGAACGGAACCAAGAATGCAAGTTATATTAGGGGGATAATATTATAATTTTTGAAAAATTTTTAAGAGGCGAAATATAAAATTTTAAAGGACTTTAAGATAAATTTAAAAATTTTGAAAAAAGTCCCACCCCTAAATTTGTCTTTTTTATATGCTTTTTGCTATCCTAAAGAAAATCATACTACGAGCAAACTTCAACTGTGCGAATCTACATTGGAATCAATGCAAGATCCTGTAGAATCCCAAACTCAAAAGAATTAAAATGTTTAATGGCTTTTCGAAACCCTCCAACTCCAATCCTCGCCAATCAAATCCCTCGGCAATACTTTGAAGAGCAAATTCATTGACATCAATTACTTTGTTGAAGTAAAATAAAAAACTAATACTTTGGTAGACACTCCTAGTATGTAGATTTTTAGTGTCACGGAGTGACTAGATTGACACCAATCAGCCTGTGCAGCTCTAACAAACTCAAATACATACTTAGAGAACTTACTGGATCAACCGAGGTGTAGATTAAAAGGATGGAAGTGTAGTGGTTAATCGGTTAAATGAGCTAAGTGATGAAAGGTAAAAAACACCAGTAAGCAAGAGTCTTGGGAAGCAATATAGAAGCTTGTATTCACAACTTGATAGTAACAAATGAAAGACTTTGGCCTATTTATAAGCAAGCCTAGATAGGGTGTTTTAAAGAATTCTCCAAACTCTTTTTACAATACTTAGTCTCTGAAATATAAGATTATACGACATTTTAGACAATTCTTCACAATGTCTCTTTATTATATATAATATTGTGAATTTGATTCTAAATAGAATCAAGAATCAAGAAAACAAAATATAAAAACTGATATTAAAGAAACTTTGAGAAGAGGGAAATGAGAGAATCAATTGGATTCAATTGATTGATTATGTTCGTTTACATAAGGCCCATATTTATAGAGGTTTAGATACATCTTCTAAAATGATAAGAAATGAATCTAATAAATACAATATTATCTTATCTATTAATAACCTTAGAAAAGCGAATAGTCACATCTATCTTCAAGATAAATGGATAGTATCGGAAAATGAATAGCTATTTATTTTTTGCATAACACTCCCTCTTGAATGTTCATTTTCAAACTTTTGGAAAATTCCTCATTAAAAACCTTTATAGGAAAAACCCTGTGGAATAAAAACCTAATGAACGAAAAAAGGGTAAACTTCCCGTTCTAAAGGGAACACTACCTCATTAAAAATCCGACCAAGAAAAAACTTAATAGGAGAAAAAACCTTAGTTAAGAAAAAAGAGTACGGTGGACATACCCTCCCTCTTGATAGCATCTTCAAAATAACTTTCATATCTTTCAGCCGACGTGTTCTAATTTTATGTACTAATTTTTCCAATGAAGTTGTCGGCAATGTTTTAGTAAATAAATATGCTAGATTATCACATGATCAAATCTGTTGCATATCTATTTCACCTCTCTTCTGGAGTTCATGAGTAAAGAAAAATTTTGGTGAAATATATTTCGTCTTATCTCCTTTAATATATCCACCTCTTAATTAAGTTATACAAGTTACATTATCTTCATAAAGAGATGTTAAAATTTCCTTTTCAGAGGATAAATTACAATGTTCTCGAATATACTAGATCATGGATATCAACCATACACATTCTCAGCTTGCTGCATGAATAGCAATAATTTCTGCATGATTAGAAGAAGTAGTTGCTATAAATTGTTTTGTAGAGCGTTATGATATAGTAGTACCACCACATGTAAATAAATAGCTAGTTTGAGAATGTGCTTTATGTGGATCAGAAAAATAACCAATACCTGCATAACCAATCAACATTAAGTTGGTTTGATTTGAATAAAATAATTTGAGATCCATTGTCCCTTGAAGATATCTTAGGATATATTTAATACCATTCCAATATTGTTGTATTGGAGAATAACTAAATTTTGTTAATAAATTCACAGAAAATGCTATATCAGGTCGAATGTTATTAGTAAGGTATATTAGTACACCAACTGCACTGAGATGTAGTGCTTTAGGACCATTAAGTTCTTCATCATCTTCTCGAGATCGAAAATGATTTTTTTTTACATCTAATGACCTGATAACCATTGGAATCCTCAATGGATATGCTTTGTCCATGTAAAATATCTTCAAAACTTTAGTTGTATATATTGATTGATGAATAAAAATATCATATTCCAGATGTTCTATTTGTAGACCAAGACAAAAATTGGTTCTTCCAAAATCTTTAATTTCAAATTATTGCTTCAATCTATCTCTTGCCTCTTGGAACTCTTCTGAAGTTCCAATAAAACTGATATCATTAACATCTATAGCAAGTATAACAAAACCTGATCCAAATTTCTTAATAAATATATATTGGCATATCAAATCATTTTTATATCATGATCTTAATAAATATTCACTAAGATAATTACACCACATGCGTCTAGACTACTTTAAGCCATATAATAACTTTTGTAACGTAATGGAATAATTTTCATGAGGACCAGAATTATATACTTCATGCATACTAAATTCTTATGAGATTTTCATATAAATATTATTATCAAGGTTCCAATATAAATAAGCAGTCATAACATCCATTAGACGCATTGTCAATTTTTTCATATACTAGTAGACTCACAAGGTATCGAAGTGTAATTGCATCTACCATAGGTGAATATGTCTCATCAAAATCAATACCTGATTTTTGCAAAAAATCTTGTGCCACAAGTCATGCTTTATACCTTACGATTTCATTTTTTTCATTCCACTTTCACATAAAGACCCATTTATAACCAATTGATTTTACACCTTCTGGCATGTGGACTACAAGTCCAAAAACTTTACTCTTTGCATGGGAGTTTAAATCCAATTGAATTATATCTTTTCATTTTGACCAATCATTTCTATAACGACATTTTTCAATTGATATTGGTTCAAGATTCTCATTATCTTTTAACACATCAAGTGCTATATTATATGCAAAAATATCATCAACAGTTATTTCGATCCGATTCTAACTTCTGCCAGAAATTATATAATTGATGGACATTTCATTATTCTGTTTACTTTTTCAGATATTTGGATCTTTTCATCAGTTGCCATTTCGTCCTTATTTTCTAATTGTTTAATTTGATCATTCTGATTATTTGCTCCTCTTTTCTTTCAAGGATTTTTATCTTTTGAATTAATGGGTCGTCCATGCTTCTGGCATATTTTTGATTCAGCAGTTATAGGAATTTTATTTTGTCCTGCTAGAACTTATATCTGGATAGGAGCATCTATAGCTGAATATGCGATTTAGTTACCATTGTAGAGTTAACAAAAAAATCTGACAATTGATTTGCAAGTCTTTACAAATAAATTATTTTTAGAACTTTTTGTTCACTTACATTTGTGAGCGGATATAAATAATTCAATATTGTTGTCTAGTCAATTTTTTTATGTGGTTTATGTTCTCCCCCTAATTTATGAAACAGAGTTTTTCTCAGAATGATAATTAGCAAATTTTGCTATAAATACATTACCTATCAATAGTTCAACATATATAATTATAGAGGGAAAATTATATCCAACATATATCCCCAATCTTCTTTGAGGACCCATTTTGGTTTCGTTAATTTTGTCCTATCGGTACATATATGGCACACCCAAAAATTTTTAAATGAGCAATATGTGGCTTAGAACTAAATGCCAACTGCAAGAGAGAGAATTTGTGATAACTTGTTGGCCTTATACGCATAAGTGTTGTAACATGCAAAATAGCATGTCCCCAAGTAAATGTTGAGAGATTTGTTCTCATTAATAGCGGTCTAGCAATTAGTTGTAATCTTTTAATGAATGATTCAGTTAAACCATTTTGGGTATGAACATGAGCTACTAGATATTCAATAGTATTGTCAATTGCATGCAATAAGCATAAAAGACTTGGGAAAAATATTCTTTAACGTTATCTAGACATATCCTTTTAATAGGATAATATGAAAATTACACTCGTAAGCGAATTATTTGGGCAAGCAATCTCGTAAACGTCAGGTTACGAGTTGATAATAAATTGACATGCGACCATCGAGTCAATGTATGAATTAAAATCATAAAGTATCTAAATTGCCCATATGGTGGATGAATTGGTCCACATATATCACCATGATTTTTTTCCAAAAATACTGGAGACTCAAACTCTACTTTTGTTGGAGATGGTTAATAACCAATTTCCCTCGAGAACATGCAACACATGAAAATTTATCTGATGTCAAAATTTTTTGACTTCTCAGAGGATGACCATACGTATTTTCAATTATCATTTGCATCATAAAAGCTCTTGGATGACCCAAACAATCATGTCAAATAATAAATATAGTAGGATTAGTAAACTTTTGATTTACTGAATGATGCATTTTAATTATATGAATTTTTGTACTATATAGGTTAGATGAAAGAGATGGCAGCTTTTTTAGTAAAGATTTCTTACCCGAAAAATTTTGAACAATACAGAGATACTCAAATCTATTTTCTTCTATTCTTTCTATGTGATGTCCACTTCGGTGAATATATTTAAAACTTAATAAGTTTCTTGAACTTTTGAAGAAAACAATGCTTTATAGATAATAAAATTTGTTCCTCCAAGTAATAGTATATTAGCTCTTCTGGAGCTTTCAATTAATTTTACACTATTACTTATAGTATTAATAGTTATTTCTCCCATCTTTATGTAAGAGAAATATGTTCTATCTTTCAATATAGTGTGTGTTGTATTACTATCAATTAGGCATATATCTTCAATGCCATTTTTGCTTCCCATAAATGGAGTAATAGCCATCAGGGCATAATAAAATATTTATAAATTTAAATATTTCAAATAATAAAATAATAACTTAAAATGCTAACTACTATTACAATGCCAAAAATATATAACATAAAAAATATTAAAAGTGAACTTTTAATTCTTTTGGACACTTCCATCACTAATCAAATGATCAATTCTTCCTTTTGGATACTCAAAGAAATTAGCCACATCCAAATAAGTTACATCAAGATTAACATTTTCAAGATTGGTATCATTATCATCATCACGAAGAGAATGTTGTACAGTGAAATTTGTTTCAACATTTTTGCCTTTCTTCTCAATAGAAACCTGATAAAGACCAACAAGATATTTTGCCGAATGACAAGTGCAAGACCAATGACCTTCCACATCAATAATATTTATTTTCATAATTTGTAGGAACCACCTCTTTTCATTTTCCTTTCCCATTATTTTTTACCCACTTCTGCTGGTTATCATTATTTCTCATAACTTTATTTTTACTTTTATGATCATAATGAATATTTCTATTATAACTGCATATACGTCCACGACCACGATCACGGCTTCTTCTGGAGCCACAATCACAATTTCTAACAACATTCACTTTTGAAAATTGAGTAGAACCTGTTGGTCAGACTTCATAATTTTTTATTAATAACTTATTATTTTGCTCAACTATAAGAAGACAAGATATCAATGAATAAACTAACGGGTCCAAATTATATGGACTGAAAAAGGAATTTGGACATAATACTCACTCCTGAGGAGTATAAGTATATCTTATTTGACACCTGTCCTGTTATTGGGGAGGGTTTCACTGCTAAGAATAGAGAAGTTGAGAAAGCATGGAAGAAGGCCAACGAGATAACTCGATGTTACATGTTGGCCTCTATGTCTAATGTACTCCAATCTAAACACGAACACATGGTCACTGCGTATGGCATTAGCCAATCACTAGCCACGATGTTTATAGATAAGAGTCGGTCCATAAGGCAGGAGGCTCTTAGGACGATTATCAACACTAAGAAGTCAGAGAGAGTATTTGCTCAAGATGATTGCTGCTTTCAAGAGAGACGGGTTGGGAGCCTATTATCAGACTTGGAGGAGCTTATTATCCTGTGAGGATAAAAGAGTTTTATACTAATATACAGGACAAGAAGAAGAACACTCTATAGGTTATCTCTAGTATGGCCAAGGAAGTGCCTATTGAGTTTGGCATGACTAGATTGGCCAGGATCTTGGGTGTATCTAATGATGGTCTATGGATAGTTGTGGACTATTATAATCAGAAAATTATCTCTGACTCTACTTGGGAGGTGGATGATGTTAGGACTAGCCTGCAGATGTGGAGGAAGGGACAAATAGAATAATATAGATATTACTCCAATAATGATCTTGAGGTTCAGCTACATGCCATAGTATACATTTTTTCTTTCAATGTCTATCCTAAGGCTAGTGGCTTTAATGAGTCTAGAGTCCTTAATATCTATATTCTTGACAAGATGATGAAGAGTGTGCCTATTCCTCGTAGTTCTCTTTTTATTTAGTCTATGAGGGATGTTGTCTACTCTCGCCTCTCTTCCAAGGCCTTCATATTTCCTTTAGTTATTATGCGTATCTTACGGACTTTGGAGTGAGTTGGGATGAAGAGATAGGGAGCCGACCACTAAGCGGGACTTAGTGACAGAGCATACCTTGGTTCAGTGCGACTATAGATATGATGAGAGCAAGAGGAGGTGAAAGAAACCTTTTGAGGTCCAGTATTTGGGGATAGTGGAGCTATACCCCTAATGATGCATATTTCTTAAATCCCTTTTATCAATATTGCTGCTGCAAGAGTGCATTCGAAGCATGAAAAGTTGAGAAAGTTTTCTCTAACATATTTTTATCAATAATATTTTCTCCACACAATTTTAACTACGAGTTAATTTTAAACATCGTAGAATTATACTCACTGACAAATTTAAAATCTTGTAATAGCAGGTGCATCCAGTTATACCGTGCTTTTGAAAAGACGACCATCTTCTGGTGGTCAAACATTTCTTTCAAATTATTCCACAAAATAAGTATATTTTTCATAATAAGATATTCCACTTTTAATTCTTCATGAAGATGATGATGAAGAAAAATCATAACTTTAGCATCATTTTGTGATGATGATGGATTTTCTTCTACAATGGTATCTTCCAGACTCATTGCAGCTAAATGAATTTCAGTATATGGTGTCCAGGATAAATAGTTTTTTCAGTGATATCTAGAGCTGCAAACTCAAGTTTAGTAAG
Source organism: Voacanga thouarsii (assembly GCA_026120185.1). Taxonomy (NCBI): domain Eukaryota; kingdom Viridiplantae; phylum Streptophyta; class Magnoliopsida; order Gentianales; family Apocynaceae; genus Voacanga; species Voacanga thouarsii. Next base: position 647,533 of record JANUWF010001450.1, read on the forward strand.
ATTTGTCATGTTAATACAAAATTAAATATGAAGAGTTTCTTCATTTGTTTAGAAAATTTCAAAAATCAGACTATTTGATTATACGGATCAAGAGAATATTTTTTATGGTATTGGCTTGATTAAAAACTTTAGTAGAACAATTTCGGTAGAGTCTCGTGTTAATAACGTATTGTAAATTTGATTCTAAATAGAATCAAGAATAAATAAAATAAAATATAAAAATTGATATTAAAGAAACTATAAGAGGAGAGAAATGAGAGAATCATTTATATTCAATTAATTGATTATATTCATTTACAAAAGGTCCATATTTATAAAAATTTAAATACATCATCTAAAAGGATAAGACCATATTTATAGGGGTCTAGATACATCATCTAAAAGGATGATAAATGAATTTAATAAATACAATATTATCTTATCCATTAATAACTTTAAAAAAACGAACAATCACATATATTTTAAAGATAAATGGATAGTATTAAAAAATTAGCAGTAATTTATTATTTTCATAACATATAAGAGTTTCTTAGAAGTTTTTAAAATATTTTACGAACCTTTTGAATATTAATGGATCAAAATCTTGAAAGGCCTAAAAGTATTCAACCATATCCCATCTCACCATGTGCTAACCCCTGCCCCCAGTCATTACCCGTCTGGTGTCATTATTCTACGGTGGACGGTCAGCTCCGTGCTGATCGTGTCACTAGAAGATATAACATAATAATGAAGACTTCCAATTGTTTATCTTTTATGACTTCCTTGACAACCGCGGCGACTGCTTCGCACACGAAGAGCACAAAATTTTATGCCTTTTCTATTGCCATAAAGACCCACAAACGCTACCACGTAAGTGGAAGACAAGGCTAAGAGAAATACGTTACGAAGGCTAACATATAAGAGATGATGGAATGGACACTTGGTAGTTTATTGATAGCGGGAAATAGAATGGAAGAGGAATTTAAGATAAATGATCCGAGACCTTCCATATGACCCATGATATATATATTTTTTTAAAAAAGCAATGAATTAGTCCAATTTGTGGTCTGTTATGATCTTGAAAACATTGAACTCAATAATTGCACTATTTTTTGTTGGGCTGTGCATTTGGTTCGGTTAGGAGGAATTCAATTAAAATTTAAAATATACGTAAATATGAATTATTTTGAAATAAATTTATTTGAATATAATAAAAAATTATTAAATATGTAAATTAAGAAAAGTTTAAATAGGACCAGATAATAATAATATAATGTGTTGTAAATGTTTGATAATTTTTGCAAAACGAAAATTATATAAATTAAAATAAAATTTTAAATTAAGCTGAATTAAGATTTTGGAGAATTCAAATCAAACATAATCAATATTATAATCGAATTTTATGCAAATCCAAAATAAATTCACTCCAATCTATACTAACTGATAGTATTCGCATAGTCTCGAATGCCCAGACTTGACCGGAAACTACAAAGCTAAAGTTATGAGTAAATTAGTTATAATTAATCTGACATTCAGTTCCGTTCAATTAGAAAAATCTCCAAATGAAAATTCTTTTTTTTTTTTTAAACCAAATGGAACCTAATTTATATCAAATCGAGTTAAAACCAAACTTAATTTCGATTGATTTGGTTTTTTCAATTTTTTCCAAATAATGCCCGCCTCTGCTTTTTGGGCTCACGTTGGAAAGATGCCCAAATGAGAAAATTAGGTGAATTTTGGTGGGTGGAATCCAATATTGGCAAGCTGTTGGGTCGGGTTGACCCGCTAAGTATAGCGAGAGCACAAAGAACTTATAATACATATTATTAATATATATTTTTTTAATTCGAGTTTTGTTGAAATCTACCATGGCAACATTGTTCACGTCAGGACTGCTTTCATGGAATATAATTGTTTGTTTAGGTTTTAAAAATATAAAATTACTACAAATACTCATTTTAATTTCATACTTATGACAAAATATTTAAATAAGAAAATATGCATAATTTCACCAAATATATAATTGAACTAAAAAAGGGAAAAATTAAACAAAATGTTGTTTGCGCGTCTTATATGATTTAGTGACTTAAAAAAAATATGATTTATAATTATAATTTATTTTTTCAAAAATAAATACTCAAGTAAATTATATTATTGCATATTATAATTGATATTATACCAGCTGCTACAACACCTATCTTCCCCTCATTCCAAAATTATGCTAGTATCTTATCTAGAATTATGTTTTTATCTGAAATTATAATCCTTCGTATTGAAAAGTAAGGAACATGTTGACCAATTTACACCAAATGTAAATATGTAGATACCGTAATAATATATTGTTGATATAATAATTTTAGCTGTATTTTTGTTTATGAAAACTTTACATATTTTAAGGCATTATAAAATAATAAATATGTTATAAGAATGTGATAGAGGAGTATTCACTAATGACACTACAAAGACACATAATTAATTTTATAATTTGTTGAAAACATATAGAGATTCTTAAATAAATAATTTTACACTAGAATACCCAATAGTATATGGTTTTTATCTCAATTGGGCTAAGTTAGCAAAGACAAAACTCAACTTGTATTGAAATAATGTACAAGTATTATATTAAATCCTGTACGATAGAAGTGAAAAAAAAAATTAATTCTTATCATGATTAATTACTTATATAAGTAACCGTAAATTGGAGGTCATAATTCGATTCTTACTTAGATTAATTCAAATAATAATGATCCGTCAAAGTAAGAATCAAATAAATCCTAATGCATTAAATTGCACCACTTTTTGTACTTGTATTGTTATCTTTTTTTTTTTTTTTTTGGTAAAGCGAAAACAAAAATGTTAATCTCTATATTATATTGATTAACCATATGCCCCACTTGTTTTGCAGCTATTTTAAAAGATAATAGTGTTTTAGACATTCTCTGACAAAAAATTAGACTCAAGGCATCATTTTTTTTTGTTAAATTTTGATAGTTTCATTATTCATTCAAAATAGATTACAATATTAATTTTTGAGTTGTTAAGTTTTTTATAAGCAAATTGTAATTGCATCAAAGAAAAATATTTAATAATATATGAAAGAATATGCAAGAATACTACAATACTTTTGCACTGGATTATTATACTATGTATTAGATGTATAACAAAATAATATTTTTTCATATGTAGTCCCAAATAAGTAACATTTATATTGATATATATTATCTTGAAGTACATTGTAACACGTATAATTTAAGATATTAGTTGAATGTTTCTTTTCACATCTTAATTAACCATACTATCACAATAAAATATTCTTAAAGAAAAAAATCAGATTTATAAACTTAAACATAATAAATCATAAAATCATCACTCTATTATTTTTTTTCTCTTTTGAATTAGACTAGTTAACGTGTCCACGCTATGCGTGGAGATTTTGCCCGTTTTTTTAAATATAACTTAAAATTTTATTATTCAATAAAATTCATAAATAAATATTAATTATACAAAATTTTAAATATGTTATCATGTTAGAAATTATTCTTAGTAAAATCACTTGAAAAATTCTTTTATATACATGTATACATATACATATAACACATACACACATATATATTTGTTGATGTATGCATCATTTAACATATGTAATAGTTTATTAAATATTCATAATTCTTACGTAAATTTACTTCAAATTGTAATTCAATTAATGATACTAATCTTTTAATACTAAATTAAATTTGTACAAAAAGTTATAAATCTTTCTCATGACTATTTAAGAAAACCCAAATTGGTTTTTTAATCACTATACAATATTGTTGTCAAAAAATAATTTTCAAAGTATGATTTTATTTTTCACCTATAATTTTAGTAACTATCATATCCATACAATTATAATTTCAAGTAAAGAATTTCTATGTACAAAAGATTTTCTATCCCATCTTTTATGTTAATAGAACACACTCTTAATTCAAAACCTGTGTCTCCACCTTGTTTCCCACATATATTGTTTCCTCCAAGGCAAAGGGAATGTTTGGCACAAGAGAGCAACAAATGTGATGGAAATTCAAGTCTAAACGAGATCATTTTATACGTGACAATTTGTAGTTTATATCCCATCAAACTATTCTTGAAAATTACATTTGTACATGTATCAAGTTACAAATAATGCAAAAAGGCAACAGTTACAAAGCACATTACGCATTATATATGTTTCCACCACAATTGTCCTTTCACAAAATGTCTATTATTGCTGAAGTGCCAGGCTTCATTCAAGTCTTCTCTGATGATGGCGGAAAACGGTCTAATCCCTAGACACCATATCAACTGAAATATCTAATGGTTACAATCCAATAATGTAACAATTCAACAAAGCCAATAACGGTTAGGATATTTGTTCCTGAAGCCCTAAATCTGTTAGTCAGCTTCCAATTTTGGTTTACTTCCATGGTGGTGGACTTTACACTGTGTCAAGAACATGGCTAGGATACCATTAGTTCCTAGGACTTCTTTCTGTTGTATCCAAAACCATTGTCCTCTTAGTGGCCTATCGTCCTGCACCAGAGAATAAGCTTCTAGTAGCTTATGTATGATTATTTCGATGGTTCACTGGAACTGCTTTGCGAAGATCATTGGCAAGAATAGGAGGAACATTTACAATAGAAGACCAACTAAAAAAGAAGAAGAAGAAGAAGAAGAAGAAGAAGAAGAAGAAGAAGAAGAAGAAGAAGAAAGAGGGGGCAGAAGGATGCAATTAATACAAACAAACTATTCGTATACAATTAGTAAGATGGGGAACATAGGCGAGGATGACTTAACCATTTTAATCAGTTAGTATGTATTTAAAAGTTTTTCAATGGTTTAAATAATAGCAGTAAACCTCAATGTAATGTAATGGTTTAAAGTCTTTCAGGTGGCACTTAAATATGATGCTCCATGTCATAGCATTGTAGTGTATTCTCACACTTTTCAATGACTATATGAATGACATTATGACAAAGTTTATATAATAAACCAGTATATACATCTTTCTACATAGTAACCCTTTTGAATTATATTAAAAGGGATAAAAAAATACATTAACAAAAATCTTCACGTATCATATTCTGGAGAGGTATGGGCTCTAAACAACTAAATAAACAAATAAAATTTTGTATTTTTTAATTTTGAATATCTCTATTAAGAAATGTTTTTTTTACTAATGCATACATGCACAACAATATTAGTATGATGGTGTTTGTGACATATAGTGGACTCAACTCTATAGTTGATATATTACAATTATGTTACACATATCCAAAAAAAAAAAAAAATCACTACTACAAGTATTCAAATTTTGATAATAGTTTATTCGAAACTTAGAATAGGTTATTTATCAACAACTGTAGGTATCAAAAGTGGGATGAAACTAAATAGCAAATACATCTAGATTTTGCGTAAAACAATAACACTAATACTAAAGTTAGAATAGAAATACCACATTTGAAGATTGGGTAAAACACCATACCATGGAAAGACTTCATTACTACTTGCACTACTTTACTGGGATTAGCTTCAATGGGCCTTGACAGTTTCTCACAGCTCCTACTTTCATATTTTGCAAATACAACCTATAATGGTTAGATAGTAAAATCAATATTTTAATATGTCAAAGTAAACACTCAACTCTCCAAGGATAAATATTTAAAGGAAAAATTATTAGAATAAATCTCTTGTATGAAATGTCGCAAAGCACATCTTAAATTAGTAGCAACAATAAGTTTATGATTGCTTCAATAAAATCATGTGCAAATATGTGAAACAAGATATGAAGCCTAGGCCTCCATTACAATTAAATACTCAAAAAGGAAGAGTAAATCACCTACTCATGTTCTTCTATTAGCTTCAATGAGAGCATAATAGGTAAATCCATATTGATGAAACCCCAGGGAGAAGATAATTGAAATACAATTCTTAGGAAAGTTTGTTCAAAGATATGGAAGCATATGACAAGTTCAAGGATTAATAGAAAGATTCTCGACACCATGGCCCTAATTGAACTCGAGACTATAGGAACGTAGGAAACTTGAAACTTTCCTTCCCATTTAAATTTAAACATGGACTAAGAAACATAAATGCTATGCTTAATTGTTTCCAACTTGGCTATTTTATACATGTAGTACAGGGTTTTAGTCTAGGAAGATGACTTTCTAAATGTCATGAGGCAGTATGGTATTTTTCCAGTTCATTACATAAGGCTAGCTATTCAGGTCAAAGTAAGAGAGGAAGGAAAAAAAAGGTTTCCTGCCTTCATCTTGACATCATAAAATATTATTGTAAATCTGAAGATCAAGAACATTATAAAGAACTTTCACTTTAGCAACATCAATTGCATCTGCCTTACAATACTTTTCTATTCCTCATTGAGCCACCCCAATGCTTTTACAACAAGCCAAGAACACTTAAAAGTCTTCAATATCAGTTCCTATCTATTGATATGATAGGATGATGTAAGAGCTACATGTGTGGAAATAAATGAATAGTTGATCCTAGAGAGAGTGGGAATAACAACAAAGTCATCACAAATACAAAGAGAAACAACAGGGGAAGCTGATAATATACCTGAATAGCAAAAGTCTTTAGAGTGAGGTTATATCAAAGAAGTTACATTATGAGAATGCTATCCTTTTATGACACTGCACCTACGTTATCCAGCAATTGCCTCACCAAAAGCTTGTTATTTATGAGGTAAAGGACAACTTCAAACAACTGATCAACTAATACATATATACATTACCATATCATTCAGAGGCCAATGTAAGGATCCTAAAACTTGTACCAGCTTTGCAAGATTACACGGTCAGGTAAGTTCGGAATCGCATAGTAGAAGATAGAGTAGTTTAGTGTCAATCCAAGCCTGATTAGATAAATTGGGGCAAGTTCTGCATTTGCAATATCCTGTAGCAAAAAAGAATTAAAAGAGAATGAAATGAAAGTGCTTTCTACATATTCAAAAGAAAAACAGCTTGTCTCATCTACATGGTAGTCGTTTGTAGCTATTAGGGTAAACCAACAACCCATTGCCAAAACCTCAAACACAAAGAAATATGGTATTAAGGCAAATGGAGAGTTTTGAACTAGTTGTAGTAATTTTTTTTTAAACAAAATTGAAATTGAAGAATTCATATCTCTGTGACTAATAAAAGATGATGTAAGATATGATTATCCATATATATAATACATATCTTCTCATGTCAAAAGCTATAATTTTTGCACTAACGTACTTAATTCTACTAATCTAGCAGACTACATCCACTAAATCCACCAAAAAAAAAAAAAGGAAAAAAAAAAACACTCATTAGCTATCTGAATAAAGTTGACCAATTCAGCATTTCACAAGACCGAGCCATGGATAAAATTATTTATAAAAATCACAACCTGCCTGCACGAACTTTAAACAACACCACAAAAAGAAATCAAATGTTAAAAGGAAAACTTCTTAAAAGCATATCAACAACTCAGGAATTAAGCTAGTAGTTCAAAAATGTAAAAGTCTGATTTTCATCTATAACTCATAAAAAATTTAATATGCAATATCCTAACTATATCTATATGTAATTGAAAGTTAAGTTTTACACGAAGTTGGTTCAAAGCTAAGGGCAACCAATTTTTTCATTAGTATATCCCATTAGGGATTCTTATTCAAGATGCGGAATAACCATCTAAATTTGTACCTTATTGGAATCTTTCTCTACTCCAACTCAATAGCTCCCATTTTTTGCCTTTTTATTGAATCTCTTTTTCTTTCATCCTTTTGAAGAAACATAATAGACTCTTAGTTGTTGTTGCTCTGCTTCAACAACTAATAATTTCTTCAACTTTCTATTATATTTGATCTTCCAAACCTTCTTAGTTTTGCTACATCAATATATATGATGGAAATTCGACATTTACAAACATTATATAAATAATAGATGATCTCTGCACAAGACTAAAAATATTTTTAAAGGAAAGGATGAGGCATAAAATCTGTTCTCTTAAATCAAAAGTGCTCTTGAGGGGTTTTGCAAGAAACAACAAGGAGAGGAGTTGGAAATATGGTTGCACAACTGGAAATATTAAGCACTAATATTTTTCAAAATTTCTAGTTATACTAACGAAAAATTTTAAATTTTTATTTGAAAAGCTTCCAATTTTTCAACTTTAAGTAGTTCACAGAGCTAATAGGCAACTGAGCATCTAACAAGAGCAATTATATTATATACAACAACAACTAACTAATATGCTTTTGATTTCAAACTCTTTAAGTAGAGCACAATTGTAATCAAGTTCAAAACTTTTTATACTTTTCAACTTTTGAGCACAAATATAAACCCCCCATAACACAAGGGGCAACTAAAATAGTGTTTAATCGAATAAACATTATATCATATTATTATATTTGTTGTGCAATTTTCAAAGTTAAATCAGTCTCTATGTGTATATTTTAAAAAATTAAAAAAAATTAAAAAAAGAAGGAACAAGAATATCAAACAGCAAAATAATTAGTGGCATATCTCAATGACCATGCAGAATAAACCAGAGAAAAATATAAAATAGGAATACTCTCACCCCACAACAACGATCAAGAAAATAGCTAGTATTGTCTTCTTGACAGCATCCCATGCTTCAAATTGCACTTCAGGAGTTCTTATATCTCTTGATACAATGTCAATGACTATCCCTCCAAAATTTGGCTGCAATAGAAAAGGTGCATATGCTAAAAGGCAAACCCCCCTGATAAAATCTCAACGTCAAGAGAGTGCGATTATGCAAATATAAAAATTTATCTAGCCAAAATTGAGAAAACAAGCCATGACAACTCATGCCAAAGTAGCAAATGTAATTGACAACGGTTCAGATTACTTAATTCTTCAGTCAACGTCAAAAATTATCCTAAGAGAAACAACAACTTTGTCATGTGATAGCAAACCAAACATTTTTCATTAAAAGATCAGAACTTCAACAAAAAGATCGGATAATTGCCTCGGTGCATCAATACTATAAATGCCATACTATGAGAAGGCTTGATGTGGATGCTATCAGCAATGCAGCAATTGCAATAATTACTTCCCTATATTCGGCATTGCCTACATATTACGAGAATGTTGTTACCAAAGGTAGCAGTAGCGATCAACTTCAAACATGTCACAATTTATCCCAGGCATACCAGAAGAAACACTCTAGAAAAATGAACATTAGCTGCCTGCGTTTGCAAAAAAATGTTAAAATCCTTGAGGAAAGCTCTAATTGATGACAGAATGAAACACAGAACCAAATTACACAAGCAGTAATTACCAGCACTGCATTTCCATGCTCCAAGTCTGTCAGTTGACTATCGGATAAAGCATCCTCATTTGCCTTCTGCCTAGCCTACAAGTAGAAAAGAAAATTAACCATATGTATTGTAGTCGAACTGAGGCTATCTATAATTGAAAATTACTTATGACTCTCCGAACATATCCCAGGTAGGGGAACTTCAGGATAGTGTTCCAGAAATTTTACAAAAGAAATGCAGCAATATCACAAAACCCAATACCAAAGTTCAGTCTATATTAAGTTTCAAAATTTCTTTAGAAGTTAGTCTTCTAACTGGTGAGATATCTCATGAAGGATAAACATCCAATTCCACCAGCATGAATGAATGTATTGTAGGATCAGATACTAAAATATTACCAAGTAAATCAAACAAGTAATTAGCAGCTAGAACATTCGTTAGGAAAATTTCCAAATTTAGGTCTAAAAACTTATGAGCAAATCAAACAAGTCCATAAAAGACTTCAAAATTCTCACGCCAAAGGAGGAAAAAATCCTAGATGATTTTTATCGGAAAAGTAAGCAATGAAAAGCTACCTTTTTATTTAAGAGGGGGGGTTGGCAGAAGACATTTTGGATCGGGAAGTCCAATCCAAATGTTGTTTCTTCCCCATTAAAACGAACTACGAGAAACAAGTTGTAAGCTAAAAATTGAAATTTAACCAAGACATGATTTTTGTTGCTTGGCATAATCGTTACTTGATATGCTGACTCAAGATTGGTTTCAACAAATCAACTTTGAGAAGTTGGTAGACTTTGGAAACAACACCGACTCAAGAAGAGGCTCAATGAGTCAGTTTCAGTGAAAGAAAAAAAAATGGTATTGAAAACTTCAAGAATCCTCAGACAAAAGCAGAGATCATACAACTTACCATTAATATATAAGTTGACAAAAAACAGAAAAAGGTATTTAGAAGTTGAGATTCTCACGTGCTCTCTAGACCAGTTGCTATTGCGCTCACAAGTAGCAGTCATTTTATAATGCTTCTTTTGACATCTCAATTGGCTGGTGCACACTTTTTTTTACAGTGGAATCATTGCCTGGTGATAATCGTTTCTGAGGTAATTAGGGTAAAAATCAATGCCCTAAAAACAATTGAAATTAATCAAGAATATTGGTCAAGAAGAAACTAAAAAGGTAGGGAATTATCACAAAGATGTTGCCTTTTCTAGTTGTTTATGCTCTTCACCGCTAGCCAAAGGATATGATTTCCCTCATTTATTATTCTTCATCATGTATTTGTTTAGTTAAAATGGATCTCTCTTTTTTTCCTTTTTCCAATAGTTCTACAAAGCAAGCAACTGAACATGTCCTAGGTGCCCAAAAAAATGGACAATAACCAGACAAATTACATGGCCATGGTCGAACAAGACATATTACATATTGTGTGATCAACAAAGTCTCTCGTATAGAGTAAAACAGTTTTAAAGGACAAGGAAAAAGTAAAAAACCTATTCTATAGAATCTGAAGACCTTGATTAGCAAGAAAACTCAAAAAACAAAACCAATTTTCATCCTTCCACATGGAAAAAAAATGACTTTGTGGGGTTCCAAAGGAAATAGTAGGAGGAAGGAGCATGAGAACCTAAACTGCCATCCTCTCACATGGATAAGCATTGAAATTTGTCCAAATTTTTAAGCATACAATAAGAATAAGTTTTAAATGTAGAAGAAAAGTTTGAATCTTTTTCAATTCCAAGTATTTTTGTGGTGAAAACAGGCAACCAAGCATATAATAAGAACAAGTATAGCAGATCAGACAGCCACTAATAGATCATGTGTTTTAGGGGATGTTGATTAGATTTACTAGCAAATCAAAAATCTCTTCCTGGCAAAAAACTCCTGGTTTAAACAGTACTTTACTTATTGCTATTTCACCAATACATTTCCCATATCATATATCATGGTAATAATAATTCACAAGACCAACAACTCTCATGCCTACATATGGAACTCAAAGCAAACAAGACCTTGGCAACGGGGAAAAAAAAGAAAAAAGAGCAATAATTATTCAAGAAAATGGAAACTTTAGCCAATTACCCTCCTATTCGTAGCACGATCAAGAAAAGGAAACCCAATTACTAACCTCCAAAAAATCAAATTCTAATTAAAACAATACTTCTACAAAAAAAATCATCAATATGATCAAACAAGTATTCTGATAGTCATGCCAACTAAAAGATTGAAGTACAGATAATTATCAAACTTATCAAAACAAAATCATAGTCATGCCAACCAAAAAAACTGAAGTACAAGCAATTATCAAACTTACCAAAACAAAATTAGAGAAAATTCCAGTTGAGACCTTCACACAACAGGTTATCCAGAACAATCTAGAGGGCATATGAACATATGAGAGACACCAGAACCAAGAAACAATAGAGACCATTTTTCATGCGGATGCCGATGATGATAAAGCATAAAGAGGGTCTTCCAGAAATATAGTTCCTGAAAATAATTACTGAAAATGAATAGAAATCATATAAACTAACAATTAATGGAAGAAAAACTACGGAATTAAACAAAGAAAGCATTTTTCTTTGCAGACAAAAGGGATACAAAAGAGGAAGAAAGAAATATGGGGAAGGGGTGATGAAAGAAAAAGCCAGAGAGAGAGAGAGGTATAGGGAGTTCAAAAACGGGAGTAAAGGAAGGGAGACAGACGCTCTGAGAGAAAATAAAACATATACCATCAAAATTCAAATAGAAAAAAAAATAAAAATTAATATAAATTGACTAAATTATCCATGACGACCAAATGAATCTGAAGTATACGAAGAGTAATTTGATAATCTTGATAAAATTTGGCACATTCACTATTAAAATTTTAAAATTTAAACCATCATATTTTAAAAGTATTGAGAAGAAAAAAAATAAAAATTTACTAAAATAATATCTTTTGACCATTCACTCCCCTCATCACTTTTAGTATATACATTTAAATTAGTAAAAAATGACTTTCAAATGTATGTTATCATATAAATTATTTTTCTTAAAATCTCTAATTTGGATTATAATTAGTATTAGAGTTACAAATATTTAAAAATTATTTATGAAATATATATTCTAAATTATGTATTTATAAAATATACATAAAATATAATATTATGAAATATATATATTATAAATTATATCATTATAATTAATTTATATAAGATACATAAGTATATAACATTATAAACTATATGAAAATGATAGACAAATTATATACTATATGAATATATAAATATATATATATATATATATATATATATATATAGAGAGAGAGAGAGAGAGAGAGAGAGAGAGAGAATTATATTAAATGAATTTTTGTTATAGATATATATACAAATTATACTATAAAAATAATAAACTATAAATTATAATTATTTTATTGTATATAATTATATATATTATAGTTATATTAAATAAATTATTATTTTAGATATATAAATTATATACTATAAAAATAATTGTAATCATAAATAATTATAATTATCTTTATAGTATATAATTGAAAGTTATCTGAATCATTATGCTAGTTTTCTGAGATCTCTTAGAATTCTGCTATTTTTAGTTTCCCACTTTTTATCTTATTGGAAACTCCAACAATATTGTTTTTTTCCTTGAATGTAGTTAAACCCTTTCCCATTTAGCAAGCCCAATTGGGGATTATATGTTAAACCTTTACAATTTTTCATAAACTATTCGTTGGATCTCAAGACATAGTAGTAGCAAGAGAGAAAAGGAAAAAAATATGCCTCAGAGAGCGATGAGCATGTGATTAGTGAAGAACGGTAATTAAAAATACGTTTGAGAAAAATATATGGAACGATCCACCTCATCTAACCATTTGGTCCATTAAATATTAATATTCACAGTAAGTGTTTATTGTGGCTAGATTTTTTAGTTAAGAAGTCTTCCTCAAATTGAATTGGTAGAAAGCACAGACTCAGCTAAGCTTTGAGGAAACTTTTTGTCTGTCATTTTCTCCTTTAGAATCCAGAGTGAAACATGAGATCCGTTAACAAGAAGAGTTTGCAACTGCATATGTTTCAACTTCAAAAACATCCATTAAGAACAAAGGTCTAATCTTGACTTCTCCTTTTACTTTTCTTAACTAAATTTCAGTTGTATGTTGGTGAAATATGTTTATTTGGGTTTATTTTGGTTGATTTTGAAGTTGATAAATGTTTTGGGTTGGTCTTTCATTTGTTTTTAAATTCTTGAACTATAGGTGATCACTGCAAGAATGCTGTCAGCTATCAATGATATAGTGTCCTAGAAGCTTTCTGGCATTTAGAAACTTTAAGTCAAACGCAATCTTCTCAAAATGGTACTATAATTTGTAGCTTTTCTATAAGTAGTAGTATGAAGTAAGTGCTAATTTATTTCGATATGTTGGTTAATTGAACCGTTTAAATTTGGCCTTTATTTCATCACAGTTAGCTATTCACATGTTGATGAGTTGAGATTGTTGGCCATAATCTGGTTTGGAAAAAGTGGGTAGAGACTGATTAGCCCATTACCCCACATTTGTTTTGGAATTGAATATTTGAAACTATATATGTGAATTATTTCAACTGTCACTTATTTCATTTCTTTCTGCATTAATTTTTATATTTCGAACTTTTCTACTTATTGTAGTTTGACGCTTGTGCTTATGTGGATCATCATGGTGATTTTGGTTTATTACATTAAGCATATCAACAGCGAGGTAATTTATGGCTTTTGCTCAATATTCACTGGGTACCTCGAGGATAAGGCAATCATGTAATTCAACCATACATAATTGGATGGCTGAATATATTTTATGTTGGGTATACTTCTTTAGCATTTTATGGGAAAAGTTCTATTTGGAAGGTGTAGTCTCCACAATTATGAGAAGTATAGTATTTTTACTTGGCTTCATGCACAAAGAATCATACCAAGTCATGTTGAAGCACAAAAAAAGTATATTAATGTTTTTTCAAGATCATATACTTCATTTATAGTTTATATCCAGATTATGTTTGAGAATTTTGAAAACTTATTGTGCTTTCAACGATAGCTATTAGGTGAATAGATAATATTCATGCACAAGAAACAAAGTTTAGTGAGTTCCATTTGTATTCTGGCCACAAAGATTGTTAAGTAGCTTGGGAAGAAATGATGAAGTGGTTAACAACTTATCCTTTGTTAATGACGTGGCCTAATATTTGCTTGTGATTTTCCTGTTGAAAAAAGTGCTTTTGAGAAGAAGCTGTTTAGAAATTAGTATAACCCTTTTGATTTTGTTTGACATCATTTGTAGGCAAAAGTTATTTAAAAAACTACCACCGAGGTTCCTTCTCCAAAACAACATATTCATTTTTTAAAAAAAGTTAAAATAAGAAATGAGAAAGCAAACGAGGGGAGCTCAAAAAGGATTTTTGACCAAAGTGGGTCAAAACCTATTATACCCACTGCGAATAGGATGGGAATTTGAGGGTTGCAATTGCTAAGCATGAGGTCTCGTTGGTCTAACGAGACTTCATGCCTGGCAATCATGAGGTGCACTGTACTACCCGTGAACGTTGCCCGCCTAGAGTGTCAATGGACACTGACGACACGCCTGAAGACCTCGCATCTTCCAAATGCAAGGTTTGACGACTAAATGCGAGGTCTAACGTCCTCGCGTCTTCCAGACGCGATTACATGACCCTCATATGCTTTTTGACGAGATTCAAAAGAATATCTAAAATGCTTGAAATTTCAGAGATTCTTTTGAATCTTTGAAAAGTGACAAAGTTCACAAGATCAAATTGAAATGCACGTCGGTGTGCCTATAAATACTGACCGAGCTCTTTTAACTTCTTCTTTGTATTGCTCGGTCAGTTCTTCCCAATAACTTCTTCTTTGCATTTGTTCTCTACTATTCTTCTTTTCTTTGCGATTCAATCTCCTTTTTTATTTTGTTAAATTTTTTTTGCTATAAAAAATTATTTCCATTGCTGCTAGAGAAGAGCACATTTTTGGAGTAGAGAGTTGCCGTAGAAACTATTCCAAATAGCAGGAGCTGCTGCCGAAATTACTATTCACGAGTTATCCATATGTAACAAGTTTTTCTTTTTAAACAAAAAAAAAAACAGAAAATGTACTTGAATTCTGTATTTATTGAAATTTAATTGAATATAATATTGAAGTTTATTGTTGAATTGTGGGCAATATGTATTTGAGATTATATTGAATTATTTACAAATATGTATATTATATTATAAATAGCTTGGATTTGTGTGGAATTAAAATTTTTATTAGATCATTGTTTTGATTTGTATTGTGTTGTCTTGTGATGAATGTGTATTTTGGCCTGTGATAAATTGATATGTATGAATACTTTTAACATAAATTCTAATAGATTGGATGAATAGTAAATTATGGCATGACAATGTATTATGACATGAATAGTAAATAAAGTTTTGGTGGTAGTTATAATTGTGGATAGATTTTTGGTATCCTGTCAGTTAGATGATGAAACAAACTAATAAACGAAATTGATGATATAATAAAGAGTAAATAATTAATTAAAAAATATTATTAAATATTTTAATTCAAACTATCACCAAATAAATATTTTAATTCAAATTGATAGGTAATAAATATTTTACATATTTTAAAATATTTTATTATTTTAAATATTTTACAAATTGACAGGTAATTAAAATATTGATGTATTTTAAATATTAAATATACTTTTAAATTTTCAATAATTTTTAATTCAAATTAATGGGGAAATAAATATTTAAAATACATGCAAAAAATATTTTAATAATTTATAATCTATGAAAATATTTTAATATATTAAATGTATTAAATTTTAAGTTTCAAGTATTTGAGATTTATTTTGTAATTAAAATTAAACGATGATATTGAAATCAAGTTAATAATAATTAAAAATTTATTACTTTAATGATAATTAAAAATTTACATTTCTCCATATATTTATTTATAATTAAATTCTAACTTTAAAATAGTTGATCATGTGTTTTTTTGGCAAATATAATTCTAAATTTTATCAAGTCCTTTCAGGTATTTACGTAGATCAAAATTTTATAATAGTTAAGTAATTATATATTATTTTATTACTTCAAAAGAAGATAAATATTATAATAATTGCCGTCAAAATTATCACTATATAGTTTTATGCGCATATACAAAAAAATTATTATAAAATTTTACGCGCATATTATTTTTTTTAATAAAATGACTTAATATAAAATTTTATATTAAATGACAATAAAAGAATTCAATCCTCAATTTAGTAGAAAATATCAAATTATTATATATTAACTTCTTTTGATTAATTAATCTTAATTGTCTTAATTAGTTTGGCATATATTTCTTTAGAATGATTTTTTAAATTTAAATTAGTTCTCATAGGTTTTGTTGGCAACTATAATTCTAAATTATACGTAGATCAAGGTTCTATAATGATTAATTTAACAAAGATATTTCTAATAAAATGATGTTATGTGTTATACATATATAACTTATTAATTGATTAAATGATATTGGTCGATATAGTATAATAGTTTTTGTTAGAATTTAATTTTTTAATAGACAAATACTTATAATTTATATAGGTACAATGTCGCTAGAACAACCTATTATATTATAATTATATTGGAATTGCGATATTATACGCATCGCACATGGTGATTTTTTTAATGGTCCCTATTGTAAGGCGCTGATTATTAGAAATTGAGTTAATTTCTTCGGTTTAATCAACAAAATTTATACAATATGAGGATTTGATATGGCTACTGTTCAATTACAAATCATAATGAGGAAAGACACTATTATTGGTACTGCAATAAGGTCTACAATAACTTCTATAACGGATGATAAAGATATGAAAAGTTTATAGTACTATTCATCTATCGTGAAAAGACAACCAATTGATCTGTATATTCATCATGAGATCATCCAAATTTCGAATACAACAGCTACAAATCTTTATAAGCAAAACAGCCCAGCAGCTGCCACTGGGACATTCATTGTATTATTGAACTCTGGTATTCTTGAGAACATGTCTAATTTTAATTTAAATCTACCTACACCTATTGGCTTCAATATTCAACCACATCTCCCGACTGATACTTTCCAATCCCTTTACATTACATCAGTTCTAGATACCCCAGTTATTGGACCAAGCAATCAATACGTATCAACCTCAATAGGGTTTGTTACGTCTCCACTTCATGTCCACACTCAACCCTTCCAACCAGGGGTGACCGCAAAACTGTTTTCAGTTGCGAAAATTGGTGTACAATTAGATGTAACTCTAGATAATGAATGGGTTGCTCGAGAACGCAATTGGGTAGGTGCACCGGAGGCGACTGTGGATGGTTTAGGACCTAAATCTAACGTTGATGGACCAGCTGCGAAAGATACTCCCAACAAGGACGATGACAGGGGAAGGGGTGGCGATGTTGAAGAACAAATTCCCAGTTCTTCTGTAATGCAACAACAACCTAATAGATCAATTGAATCAGGAAGTTTACATAATCTACTGTATTCAATGTATCTTGATAGGTTAGATACTGCTCAGGAAATAGAAAACGAAGTTGACGGAATGGGAATAAGTAGCAGTGGGATAGATTTTTGTTCAAAATCAAACAATAACTTGAGAGTTGGCATGTGGTTTAGGGACAAAGATAAGTTACTTTAGGCTTTTCAGTCGTGGTTCGTTAGAATTAGTCGTGAGTTTAGGATATCAGAAAGCAAGAGTATACTGTGGATTGCCAAATATAAAAACTTAACTCAGTTATGGGTTATGGTAGATTTCTTGCTAGAATGGAGAGTACATTTGTCTAGTACAAACAGTGGGTGGGAACCATCACAATATGAGCACGAAGTTTATGGCGAAGCATATTGTGATGATGATTCACGATAATTCAGAGATTAAAATCAGCGAGATAAACAGTCCTATTCAAAACATATTGTATTTCACTCTGTCTTATAGAAAATGATGGAACGCGCGGAGATTTGTTATTGAGATGATATATGGAGATTGATCTTATTTGTTCGCCCAGCTACCGTGGTATATGCTAGCCTTACAAGATGCGAATTCTGGTTTCGTTGTGGTGTGGCACTTCTTACCTATCAAATCCAATGGGCCAAGACATTTAAATATGTTTTTTAGACATTCAAATCATGCATTGATGCATTTATTCAAATGAAACCAATAGTTAGCATTGACGGGACATTTCTTAGGGGCAGATATAAAGAAAAACTCTTAACAGCGGTTGGTAGATGTCAATAATCATATATTGTCCATTATATTTGTAGTCGTTGATGAAGAAACGAATGACAGTTAGGGTTGGTTTTGTCCTTACTCAGAGAGCATGTACTAAAGGATCGAATAGTGTGTTTAATATAAAAATGACACATTGGGATAAAGAATATTGTTGATCGACTACCCAGTTGGTAAGAGCCAATGACAATACACAGATTTTATCTTAAACATATTTGGAGCAACTTCAGCGCAAAGTTCAAAAACCATTAATTGAAGAAGTTGATGTACGCAGTTGGGGATTAAAGTAAAAAGTGTAAATTTCTGAAGATTATGGAAGAAATAAATTTGCTAAACCCCCAGGCGAAGGCATGGTTGAATTTGATCCTGAAGCAGCAATGGATGCTTGATTATGACGACGGACATCGATTTGGTAATATGACAACTAATCTAGTCGAATCATTTAACAGTGTTGTCAAAGCCATACGTTCTCTACTCATCAAGATGATTGTCGAGTCTTCTTTCAAAAAAATAGTCAAATACTTCAATGACCACAGAGAGGAGGCTAACCATGGTAGATATCACTTTCCTTCTCGGATATAGTCCAAATTTGTGAAGAATGAGTTGAAGAAGAGAAGCCGTCGTGTGCAAACTTATGATCAAGGTCGCGGGATTTTTAGTGTTGCATCACCATATTGTGAGCATGGGAATGTAAATAATTCATATCAAATTGATCTTAGTTCAAGGACCCGCAGCTGCTACAAATGAGAAATATACGAAATTCCTTATTCGCACGTATTTGCAACTGGTTAACAAATAGGGTTAAATCCAGAGAATCTCGTGTCACTATTAAACACCACAACATGCTACTAGATAATTTATTCAAGGTAATTTAGGGCCATTCGATATGAGAATTACTAGCGCAATCCTCTTTTTATGTTGGCTCTGAATGTTCATTGGTTCAAGAACCATTGTCATAGTCGCATGAGGACGTCGCGAATCAGGAAGGAGATGGATGAGTGTAACCCTGATTCACCTCTTTGTTGTAGAAACTATTATCATACTGGACATAATAGGAGAAATTGCCCCAACAGTTCCATACATAGTTCATGATGCATTTTTCCATTATAGATTGTATGATTGAAAATTATTGCATCAACTTTATTCAAGCACATTTAGGATAATATGTACGAGACTACGGTTGATATTTTTATGTTGTTAATTATTGTATCATATATTTCTAATTTTTATGCCTTTAACTGATATTTTACTTTATTTTATTGAATGATAAATTTACTACTCCTTCAAACATGTCATAGTTTCAGGATAATATGTACGAGCTTACGGCTGATGGAGTTGATCCTAAACTGATTATCTTGGATATGCTAACATTACATCGTAGACATATGTTGACTTATATTTAGACAAGATAGTTAGAAGGTCAAGTACTATATACAAGGTGTAATAATAGCACATTTTGGGATACTCGACCATTCGATCCCATATCGAGGAACTTATAGATGTAGCTGGGTTAGGTAGAGTTATCTATCTACCTTGTATAAAGATAGGACATCCACTTATTACGACATTAGTGGAGAGATGGCGCCAGGAGACACACACCTTCCACCTCCTAGTTGGAGAGGCAACTATTACACTCCAAGATGTAGAGATCCTATTAGATTTACACATTGACGGTGATCTGATTATTGGTCGAGGGTTCAACTACCCACAAGCAGAGCTGTTAGACTTGTGTGATGTACTTCTCGGTTTTCGACCAATTGGCACCCACCTTGACAGGTCTCAGTTGAGATTAAGCGCACTCAAGAGAGTCGTGACTCAATCACTCCTGCCAAACGTGACAACAAATATGGTTACACAGCACACACGGTGTAATATTATGCAGCGTCTTGATGGGTTTCTATTCTTAACAAATTCGAGAATCGTATTCATTTGCGCTTTTTCATATACATTTGTGAGTTAGAGTTGTCGAGGACACATTGCTACAGAAGTGCCACACTGACACATTTGTATCATTGTATATGCAACGTTACTTTATACATACTGCATCAAATCAGTGGTCCACTACTGTTAATTTAGGTACGAAATGAAGTTCAAATTTCACTAACTATTTTTAATTAGTAGTTCATTGTAAAAATAATTATGAGATTTAATTTTAAAAATTGTTATTACTTTTGTAATAATTATGGGCATGAGAGTGTATTCCTATTATTAGACCGGATAGAGTACGTTCAATAGAGGATTTTACCCAACACTGCTGAGAGGAGCAGTATGGCAGGGTCCGTTAGAACTTTCTCACACCCCAACACATGTGCTGATTGCATACATGGATCAGTTAGAATGGATGTGACACAATCATATAAGTATTATAAATTGTCATTATTTATTATTTGATACTAAAATTATCTATTTATGTAGTTTATTTGACAACCATACAATGAGCATATATTGTCATCTCTACATATGTATTGCATGCATAGGCGACAAATTTAGGTGTCCGTCACATCATTATTGTGTTAGGAGACAATAGAGTTGTATCGTCTTGATAGAGTCATGCGACAATTTGGATTGTTGCAATCAATTCTTGATACTGCTGACATGAGGTTGAATTTAGACAAACGTGACCTGCGAACTACTTGTGTTGGGTGGGATAAGGTTGATGCACTGTACCGTACTAAATGGATAAACCGCTATGCATATATTATGGTAGAACAACCCACTTTCGATAAGTTGTGGTTTCAGCTGATTATACTACGTGGTATTGGACAATCACACAGTGGTTGATTGGCAATTCGACTATATAACAACCGAACCCCAAGGATTACCAATCTAGTAATTCCGCGCTTAAAGTATATGTAAGTAAATTTTTTCTCGTGCATATAAATATACATAAAATTATGATTTATATATATTTTTATTGACATTCCTGAAAATGCATATGTAGGTCAACGCACTACACCGATCTTGTACATAGGTAATAAAGCGTCTTAACATACTGATGCCTCATATGCTCAATAAGTAGTCGGAAGAATGTCAGATATCACCAGACGTATATTAACTACTGGTGGCAAAGCATATCGTATAAATCGCATACCGTATGAACTATTCAAACGATCGTATGCTTCTAATCCGATATTGTTGACTCTGCAAGAAATCCCTTGACAAGCACCACCGATTAGGTAGGGCAGTAAATAGCCACGTCGGCGTGCTATAGCTAATGAAATTCCTCAGCAGTATCACTACTCACCTGTGTATGGAGGTGAAGATGATTATTTGCCAAGTGCTCCTACAACGGTTGATAATGATTATGTACCATGTACAACGGATGAAGATGATTATTTGTCGATGCAGTGGTTGACGGTAATCTGATGATTTTTTAACTCCACAACACTTAATTTTTTATCCTAGGTACGTAGCTTCTATTGAGGAGTTTGTTGCTAGTCTATCTATTGGACATTCTCGGAGCCAACATGGGTAGTCTAAGGAGGATGTAGGTCCATCATATATTACAGAAGAATAAGATAAGGAATAACCTGAAGCACATCCTCCAAGACCGATTCAACCTCCGAGGAATTGTTGAGAATTTTATTGTGGAACTAACTTTCATACTTAGTTTTGATGATTTTAGATGTATATAATTGAAATTTAAAATTTATTATAATTAGATATTAAACATAATCTTAAATTAAAAATTAGACTTTATTTTTATGTCATTTTTTAAAATTAAAAAAATACAAAATAGTCATGAAATATTCAACTATTATTTAATAAAATATTTAATAATATTAATTAAATCCATATTTAATATTAACTAAATCCATATTAAATTCATGCTTAATATTAATTAAATCCATATTTACTGAAATATTTTATATTAATTAAATACATATTTTTGATAGTTGAATAATATTTAATATTAATTAAATAAAAAATATATAGTGAATTGTTCGAATTCAGTTAAAGTATAGATTACTTGAATTAAATTATAAAAAATTATAAATTTACATTATTGACATTTGAAATTTTTAAAATTTTTGTAAATAATTAATATTTACATACAATTGTAATAAAATATTATAAATTATACTTTATTTAATAATTATACTAAAAAGTTATTATAATTTAAATTTGAATGAATTATAGATAATATTTTCAAGTTTTAATCTCCATTTATAATTATTTCATTATTTTAAAATTTTATTTGGAACAATATACACAATTTGACTAATCATAATTAGAATTAAAATAAACTAAAAATTCAAAAATTTTAAAATATCATTTATGTTTAACAATGAACAAAACATATAAATGTTTAAAATGTTGGTTAGATTTACATTTAAAAATATCATTTATATTTAAAAATTGAAGATAAAATAGAAATTAAAATTAATTCATAAACAACAAAATTTATTGTGGATACATCAAAATAAAAGAATAATAATACAAATTTAATTCAAAAATACATTAGAATAATGCAGTTTTATGAATAAGTAAAGTATTTCACAAATTTTAGTGTATTTGAAAAATTATAACAAAAGAAAAATAATTTTTTGTCATACTAAGACAAAGAGAAATGAGCCTAATTTGATCAAAACCCCATCAATTTTTACTTAAGATCTTTATATTTAAAATCTCACTCTTTTTCTTTAATCCCATATTTGACTGGTATTGAAAAAGTTACAAAATAGTGAACAAATGGGGAAGTCGGGGGAGCGTAGCTCATGCTTGGCAGACACGAGTTCCAAGAGACCTTACGCCTACCAGGCGCGAGTTCTTTTGATTAACCAGGTAGATGCCCTGTGTTGGATGGGTAGAGCCACGCCTCGCGATTGCCAGGTGCGAGATCTCGTTGGACCTCGCGCTTAGCAATCGCGAGGTACCCTTGCACGGGAGTACCTCAAATTCCCATCCCATTCGCAGTGGCTATAACGGGTTTTGACCCACTTTGGTAAAAAAACCCAACTTAAAACAACTTCTTTTATGCAACTGAGAATAGGGCACGACTATAGATTTGGATCACTCAATTATATTTGCACTGCTTGGGTAATTGCTTTATAATTTCTATGTCTATAATTCTTATGAATATATAGGCAACACATAAAAGTAATTGATTCAAGTTTCATACTGTTTAAACTGCTAGATGGTACTTGCTAACAAGCTTCTTCTTCTGAATTTGTATATTCAAGTATTCGAAGCATTTAGTATTCTTGGATTGAACCAGAAGCATCCGATTCAGAAATAAAGAAGGCATTTCGGAGGCTTTCTAATCAATGCCATCCTAATAAAAATCCAGATCCAGATTGAAGGTGTTTGGCGTTTTTGCATATTATTTGTTTCCAAATCAACTCGGTAAGAATGCTGTTTTCCTTTTTGGTTATGGGTTCTGATCAACTTCTCATCTTTTCCTTGCAGAGGCACACGCATATTTTGTGGAGTACATCTCAAAGGCTTATCAAGCTTTAAAACAAATAGAGAATGTGTACATATATTGTTTATTCATTTTGTCTGCTATCTACATCTCAATGTTGAATTGATTTCAATTAAGTAATTATTTCTTGGTTCTGGGGCAACTGTGGCAACATGAGTGGATTTTTTTTTTTAGATACATAAGACAAACATGAAAGAGGAAAAGGGAAAGGGTATTTTGTAATACTTCAAGTTGTTTAGAGAATATTGTATTTATATTTTAAATTTTAAAGTGATATGTTGTTATATACAATATAGGCTATATTTGGATAAGAAATTTATATTCTCATTCCAAATTAAAATTTCACTTTAATTCAAATATATTTTCATCTAAATGTATATACTAAAAGTGAAGAGGAGAATGAATTATCCATATAAAATTTTTAATTAATTTTTAAATTTACCTTTTCAACTTCTTTAATTAATTAATGGTATAAATCTAATATAATCTTTTGTATTTCATTATGAATGGTAATGATTTCATCAACAATTTCAAGTGGCCTTTTTTATGGTTGAGATTGATTTGGTCGTTATGGATAAATTGGACATTTAACATTATTTTTTTTTAAAATTATGAATATTATCTATTCTATTATAGCTATTGTTATTAGAATATTAATCTCATCAATACATTACAAAGAGACTTTACTTCTAATTATGAATATTAATCTTATCTATTCTAAATGTACATTCTTATTTTATGAAGAGGGAAGTGAATTGTTTAAAAATATTTTCTAAACAATTTTTTACTTTTTTAATTTTCAAATTTTCTAATTAATGGTATAGATCTAATAGACCTCTTTATATATATATATTTTTTATTATGGATAGTATTAGTCTCATAAATACTTCCAATTAACATTTTTATGATTGAGATTAGTTTGATCGTTATAAATAAATATTAATAAAATTTTTTAATAAATAATAATTATTATAAAATTTAAGATCATCACCGAAAAAAGTAATAATTTATAAAGAACAAATAAGTAGTCAAATAATAAGAAGATAATACGGAGAGATACAATACTTATATTATTTTAGTTACATTTACTGCTTTCCATTCCTTACGCTATTGATGTGGCAATTGAGATTTGTAGAGACATCATTTTCAATCCACTAGCTGCCCCACCGTTTCACCTTTTATCTTCTCCCCATATTTATTTGATAATTCCTCCCTCAATATCTTCTTTTGATGATGAAGAATCTAAAACCTTTTTCTCTTTCATTTTTAAGCTCGAAGTCATGAGTACATCTCTCTTCCCTCAATCATCTATCTCTTTTTTTTTAGTCTGTTTTTGTGCAAAGTAGAGGTTGATGGTTTGTTTTTCCTTTTCTGGATTAATTTCAATCAGGGTATCTCTGCTGCTTATGCACTGCCTTACAAGACAAATTCCCCTACCTAACACATAATCTCTACTCTAGATGTATGTTTTTAGTCAAATTCATACATTTCTCTGTTGATTAATTTTTCTGAAATGCATCATTTTGGTACTGATTTGTTTTTATTTTATAATTTTTTTGAAAGGCTAAGAGAACATTTGCAAGTTTGCAAAGAGGGGAATAGTGCTGCCATAGATTGGTGTTATTCTTCGTGACTTTTACGGTATTGCTCAGGTGAAGGGTGTGTAATGGATCACAGTAATGATAAAACAAAGAAATCACTATGATTTCATTGGGTATAGTGTTGTCAATCTAACCTCATTGTTTGGTGCTCTTTTTTTAATGGGATGATATCGAGTTATTATTTCATGGTTAGGGCTTGAAGCTGAGATTCCTGAGGATCTTTACCATTTGATCAAGAAGGCCATGGCTCTTAGGAAGCAGTTGAGAGGAATAGGAAAGACAAGGACTTGAAGTTCAGATTGATTATGGTGGAGAGCAGGATCCACAGCCTTACTCGTTATTACAAATAGATCAATAAGCTTCCTCTCAATTGGAATAGTAAGCTTCTCTATTCTATTGTTCATATTTACAGCACCTTTGTTTTCTATGTTTGTTTATATTGTCGCTACTCCTACTTGTTTTTTTCTTCTCTAAGTCATGTTGTGTGCCTAAAAGATTTAGACAATAAATCATTATACAAAGAGTTAGAACCTTTTTGACTTGCCATTAATTCTTTTGTACTTGGACCATGTAGATTGTACTTGACTCACCATTCTTCTTCTTTTTTTTTGGAATTGTTATTGATATAATTTGATGTGTTGTTTATTTGGCTTTTTTTAACCTGTCTCATTATCTCACTTTAAGCTTAGGATTTTAGTTTCTTTCCTTGTGTAAATTCCAGTTGTCTATAATACTTCATATTTTTGTATTTCTAGCATTCTCTCTTTGTGCCTTATTATCTTACTCAAATATTAGGTAATCATACGATGTAATCCTTTAATGACATGCACTTGGGGGTAATGGTGTACTCCTGATGTTCACAAACAATATCCATCATGTTATGCAAAGTTTGTGTGTATCTTTCTAAGAATTGCAAAAATTTCATGTTGTGTTTTTATGTACATGGACATGGGACATGTTCATGGATTTTTAAGTACGACAAAATCCTTGGAATAAGGCATAACATAATTGTAAAGACTAGCTTTGACATCATAGTCCATTGTTAACATGTGTTTGTTTGAAGCTATCCATATTGGGTATATAGTCCGTTGTTATGTTTAACCACAATTGAACATGGGTTGTTTTCTTCCTTTGTTGTCACTGAGTATGCTGGGTTATTTAAGCATATAAACAATGTTATAGAGCCCAAATGGAAAAAAGAATAAATAAATTAAAATATAATTCAATCTTATGGCAAGTGTAGGTTCAAGTCAAGTATATTTGGACTAATGAATTTTGTATTCACATAACTAAATATCAGGATTGATTGAGTAGCTAACTTTAATAACTTATTCACTAGGAATGGAGGAGGCTGCTGGATGTTCGTGTTGCAAGGTGCTGCTACTTATGCTTAATACCATCTCTGTTGCATCATCAGTATTTAACCATATAGATGGAAACTTTTTTTCATATGCTTTATGCCTTGTCATCTTGAGCAGTTAACTGCATGACTAGAACTTAATTCCATTTGCTACCCTAGAGCCAGGACTAATACTTTTTGCTGTCTTTATGTACCTTGAAGATTACTTTCTTGTATGGTAGCATCTTCAATTTTTTTTTCATTTTTAGGTGGCAAAAAATACAGATACTTGCTATACTATCATAGCAAGTTGAAAGAGAAGTGTGCTTAGATGTTTTTTCTCCGCTCTAACTTAGAAAAGGCATATATATCTAGAATTGGACTTCGAGGAGCTAGAGACACATTTAGTTCACCTATTTCTTGACTGGCCTGCATTTTTAAGGCATGTAGTCTAATTCGTACTTCACATTTCTCTTTTGGGGATTTTTCTACATTTATTTACAACTTTTTTTTTTAATTAGCGATCGGGGTGGGGTGGGGTGGGGGGATTACACTTATGTGCTCTTTTTAGATCCTTTTGCTCATTTGTTCTGGTAAACTTTGAGTTTCAAGGATTACCTTTACCATGTTGTAGTGATTCTTAAATGAGATATTTATCATGATGCAAGACTCTCTCTAATTAACATTTCCCTATTGAGAATAAAAATGTCCGAGTGAACACGAGTGACTTGAAAAACCATCTCGATTGATGAAAGAAACCCTTAGTGGAGCAAAATGCTGACTTTCATCTGCTTCTTTTGCTGGCTAGGTTTTTCGACTTGATACTTATGTTCCTACATTGACAGAATATGTGATCACAAGGACACCAATTCAAAAAGGTTACAAGTTTCTAATCGAATCTTTCACTGGTGCCTCTTAATTATGTCCAACAAACCCATTATGGTGAATGAATCTGTCATGAATCCTTTTGGGGAAAATATTTAAATAGTTAGGGATTATTCAATTTAAAGAGAGTTCAATGCAACCTCTTTGGTGGGTTTGGCTCATCTTCTTAGAAACAGAAGCACTAGTCAGTTGTGCAAGGGAGATCCAAACATTATGATGCGTAGTATGTTGGGACCCTTGATATTATGCCAATGTCTTTTGTATTTAAAAGGTACATTTAATTAAGGAGTGAATCAAGTGGAATGAGATTGAAAAAGGAGAGTGCCTCGATATACTTAAAGTCTTTCATTTTTATTAAACAGTGAGAGCAATTTTATACGAGTTATACATACGCAAACTAACCCTTAGTCATATCACCAACTTTATGTAATCATTATTTGTGCTGTTGAGTTTACCAAATTTGAAGAAAAGGCATATGTTAGGCTAATTTTTATGAGACTCATAAGTGAACTCAACAAGTATGCAACACATTATGTAGTACAATAATTTTATTCCCCTATCATGAGGTTTAATTAGGCTTTCAAATATTAAAAGTATATTTGGATAACAATTATGTTTTCTTTATTTTAATAGATATAATTATAATTTTAAAATTTACAACGAATTTATAAACTTAAAAATTAATGTTATAATTTATTCAGTAGGAATAATAAAATTGTCAATATTTTTATAATTCATTTCGTTTTATATAATAAAATTATTAATATTTTAATTTATACAACTTGAATAATTAAAACTGTCAATACAATATTGATTTTTAAGAGTATGTTTTAGATAAAATGCCACAACTAAAATGCTTCAAGCAAGGGAGTCCTCAGCTTCACCACAGAGAGGAGGACGCAAAGAAGTTGAGTTCTATTATATGGGAACAACAAACTCAACTTCAATGACACTGTTTGATTTCATAAAAAGATTACTTCACTGGTAATTTGAGGAAGTTGTTGAACGATAGAATTGACAGAACCATGAGTATAATTGATACTCCTACACCATTAAATATAAGAAGTTCTCATGCATTGATAAGGTTGAATTTGACTTAAAAAGTTTGACTACTTGCCATTGACAGTATCAAAAGTAATGATTTCCTAAATAAATAAATAAATAAATGAATGAATAAATTACGTGATTCTTTCGAAAGAAATGTAATTTATTATAAGATCAAAGTGAGGAAGTAATTTTGGATAATATATTATAACTATTACTCTCTATTTTTTATATTCACTATTAACAAATTTCATTGTGTGTATAATGAGAAACAATGTAGATAACATATAGTATAGAATTTTATTTTTATTCATATATGTAATCCTATTAATATAGGAATTTTATAAAATATTTAGTTAATATAACAGACAAAATCTCTGTATGTAATGCGGAATTGTCAACTCGTTTTATATAATTTTTGTTTATTGACAAGTGTCATTTACTCATAATCTATCACTTTTTCTCTCTCTTTAAACTTACTTAACCTCATATATTTAATAACCTTTTACAAAACTCATCTCTAACCAATCTACTCACACTTACACCTATAATTAAAATTATAAAAAATAGTAACAAACGATTTATTTTGTGAGCATAGCTCGGGCCATAAGCCTAATAATTATTAAATTTAAACTCGTGCTTCGAGAAACTAATAGATTGCCACGGCCCACGGCGTTGCTCTCCGCTAGTCTTGCTTGGGTCAACAACTTAATGGGAAGGTGCTGTTTGGGGTTTGGAAAATGGAAAATTCAGAGAATGTTTTCCGTTCCCGTTACCGCGTTTCCTCCCTTATTAGCTTTTTGGTTCTTTCCTTGTTTTTCCCACGTACATACCTAAACAGACAAGACTCAGATATTTTCGCATCTGCGCATTACTTAACAAAATTTTTTACGTTTCTTTTTCGATTTTTTGCCCC
Source organism: Voacanga thouarsii (assembly GCA_026120185.1). Taxonomy (NCBI): domain Eukaryota; kingdom Viridiplantae; phylum Streptophyta; class Magnoliopsida; order Gentianales; family Apocynaceae; genus Voacanga; species Voacanga thouarsii. The sequence goes on from JANUWF010001450.1 coordinate 677,303, forward strand.
TCTGAACCCTAGGTTTCGCAATTTTACCCAATTTTGATATTCTTCAGTAGCCTGCCAACTCAAATTTCTCTTTCCTAAAAGTTTTTTCTTGCGAAATTCTAGGGTTTCTGATTGATTTTTGTTGATTTCTTTTTTCTGCTTGCTGGTTTCTGAGAATGATGCTTCATTAGAGCTATAGCGAGAGCGAAAAGGAGTTATGGTGATCCAGTCGACTGGGAGTGATTGCATGGGTATGGGCCAATGCCGGAGTTACGAAAGGGAGTTCGCCAGCGGCGTCCTGTCTCTTCTCCGGTAGTGGTGCCAGAAACGGCGGCGGGGGGGACTAACGAGAAGGCGGCGAAGCGGAAAGCGGAGGGGGAAGGTTTTGTTGGGAACTATATTAAAACTCGTGCTGCGAAAGCGAAAGCGAAAGCTGCTGAAGAGGCGGCAATAAAGGGTGAAGTGAAAGAGGAGTTAGAGGGAAAAGAAGCGAACGAGAAGGAAGGGAAGACACAATCGAAGGCAAAGGAGGAGGCTGTTCCGGTTGTTGAAGGAAAAGAGAAAAAGATGGGGGATGAAAGTGGAGGATTGAGTGCTAAAGGTAGTGCTGGGCAAGATGACGATGGGACTGCTGCGCCGTTCCCTGATAAGGTAATTGTTGAAATCCACGCTCTATGCGACGACCAGATACAGATGGTCTAAATAGATAGATACATGAATTTATGTAGGTCTCTGTAGGAAAACAGGGACCAAGCTAGGGCTTACAGAAGAATGTGGGGTTTAAATTATCAGGGCCTATGTCAAAAAAATTCTGTGTGTATATTTGGTCCATTAATCGTAGGTAACTACACGATTGAGTGCATGTAGATTATATACATGGGTGGGTGTGTGGCTGTGTAACTAACTGTACTGTATTCAGAGATAACTTGCGATGACAGCAGGAACAGTAATTCACTTGAGGGCAATTACTGAGTTCGATCATACCTAAATAATCATTCTGTAACTGGAGAGCAAGCCCCCCTCTGGAACATTTGTAAATCACAAGCTCATCCCACTAATGTACCAAAGAAGTTGGAGGAATTCTGTCAGCATTTTAGTGGACCTTCGGATGTGTATTAGACAAAATGACAAACTATGGCATAATATTTAACTTGAAGTTTGAATTTTTAAGAAACATATAAAAAATTTTAGGTTTATTATTGTTTGTTTCTCGGAAAAGATTTCTTTATCATTGTATTAGTCCTCTGAGTTCTTATTTAACTTGATTAGAAAAACAGAAGGAAAGGTTCTCCAAATGGTGGTGCTTGCATGTCTCTGTTAGCTTGCATTCCCACTTCTTCGGAGTTCGTCATGTTGATTTGTGAAACCTGTGGAATTTGTTATTCAAATTTACAGTTATTGGCAGCATTTTTTTGTGAAGTTTATGTTTTGCATTGTGATTGAGGAGTTTCCGTCTCCAGTGAAGCAATTGGAAATATGTTCGGACTTGTTTGATCGTATTAACGTTATGCCTTCCTATTCCTAATTCCCAGCCCATCATGGGGGTTGCTATTACTTTTGATGAATGGCAAATTACAGAGAAAGACTAGACTGGGTATGAAGTAATAGAATACTTTTTCATTTTTCTAAAAAGACCTTGCCAAATAATTCCCTTCTTTTTATTATCTTAAGGGGATAGTTGTGGAACTAGATGTCTTCTAATTCACTCTTGCATTAATTTCTTAAGAAGCTATTAATTTGCTGGTAATTCCTTCAGAATTGTTTTAGTTTCTTTCTTTCCAGAAATGTTTCTAATTGCAATCAATTCTGAATATGCATACAGTGTTAATTGGGATGATTTAACTTACATTTTTTGGTAATTGAGTTTCAGGTACAAGTGGGTGGATCACCGGTCTATAAGGTTGAGAGGAAATTAGGTAAAGGTGGTTTTGGTCAGGTGTTTGTGGGTCGTCGTGCTTCTGGGGGAGTTGAGCAAACTACAGGTCCTGGAGCTATGGAGGTAACTTAGCGTAATAGCTGGAGAACTTGAGCTTCTGCTTTTAAAATTATTGAGACTGTGAATCCATTTCATTCCAGGTAGCTCTGAAGTTTGAACATAGAAATAGCAAAGGCTGCAACTATGGTCCTCCACATGAGTGGCAGGTTTACAAGTATGCATTTGGAACCCATGTTCTGGGGATAATATATGTCGCCGAACTAAAAGTTATTTTCATTTTCTAACAGTGCTCTTGGAGGCAGCCATGGAGTGCCTAGAGTCCACTATAAGGGAAAACAGGGAGACTATTATATAATGGTATAATTCAAGTGCCATGTGCATATATTTTCGTTACTTGTATTTATATATTTGTATAGCGACTGTTTATTATATGTGGTGTGTATTTATATATTTCTTTAATGTGTGTTATATTCACACTTACTTATACATAGAGGTACTGATAATAGGTACTTTATGTGTAGGTCATGGATATGCTAGGGCCTAGCTTATGGGATGTATGGAATTCCTCAGGGCAATCGTAAGTGTTTGATACTTTTTACTATGTATTTTTTTTTTTTTTTTTTGGGGAGGGGGGTGGGTTTTATGTATTTGTATGCCTCTTTTGTTGCACTAGGAATTTGACATTTTTTATTAACAGTGCATTGTTATTAAGTGTTTTTCCCCACCATACTATTTTGCTCTTGAAACTGATTTTCAATATGTGCAATGAAATTTTTCGGTTGTATTTTCAAATTATGTTTACTGCTGAAGTATTCATTAGTGGCTAAATCTTGTTTTTAAGCTTTTCAGAGAATAGCTTGTGTACTTACAATTCTGGAGAATTTATTGAACCAGAGGAAGGAAATGAGGAATATGTTTTTTGATGTGTGGCCTATTCAAAAGACTTCTTTTGGATATATCTTATGTCAACTAACACTTGGTTCGGTTGTGGAGGAAGTTGAAGGAAATGATAAAGGAAGTAAATGTGGAGGTAAATTGCATTTGTCCTTTTGGGAGGAGGTAAAAGGAGTTGCAACACTCTCCTTTCCACATCACAATTCCTCCCCTCCCAAATTGGAGGAATTGGAAGAGTTGAAGAACACTAATGGCAAAAATAACCTTTTTTTTAGCTTTAAAAAATAAAGTCTTTTAGCTTTAAAGAACAAGGGATAAAAAATGTATAAGCAAATATTTCTCATTCATATTGCCTTCCCCTTTCATGCTAAGGAAGGTAAAGAAAAATATTTCATCTGGGTGCATTTGTCCTCCATTTCCCATTCTGTGAATCCCACTTTGCCTAACTAGAGCTAATGCAGCAAACTTGATTCACCTGTTGGTTTACTTGAATATGTTAATGGAGAAGGTCTTCTCATAGAATTGTGTCTCACTACATATTCTGGCTTTTATAGAGTATGAACTTTGGTTGGTGTAGCTACATATAGGATGATGCCAATAGTAGTATATTGAACTTCCCTATCTTGCAACAAATGTAGTTTGACTGTTCCATCCCCACCCCATCAGTTAGACATTTATTTGTTTCTTCTCTGCAAAATATGCTGCCTTTTGGTCACTTTATTTTTATATTTATCAATATTCTTCGTATTACTGGCATTTATATACATCTTCACAGGATGTCTGCGGAAATGATGGCTTGCATTGCAGTTGAGTCCTTGTCAATTTTAGAAAGGATGCATGCCAGAGGGTAATGAATTGCCTAGTTTTCTTATACCCTTCTATTCAATAGTTTTCTTAGGGATTTATGGTTTCCTCAATAAGTTAATGATGTGATCTGGTGATTTCAGGACTTGAATTTTGTATTTTCTGTTTATTTTATATATATATATATATATATAAAATTTATTTTGGCAATCAAATCTATTCCCCTTGTCATTAGGTATGTCCATGGGGATGTTAAGCCTGAGAACTTTTTGATGGGACGGCCGTCAACACCACAGGAGAAAAAGTTATTTCTTGTAGACTTAGGATTAGGTAAACTCTGTGTGTGTGTGTGTGTGTGGGGCATTTGAAAACATGCTTTGATTATCTTCAGAATATTTATTTTTTGATTTGATTTCATTGAACTTGGCATTTTTTATTCCACCTACACAATTGCAGCCACAAAGTGGAAAGATGGTTCCAGAGGCCAACATGTTAAATACGATCAACGTCCTGACATATTTAGGTGGATATTATTTATATTGTGTGGCTTATTTTACAATTAAGTGACCTGCTTTAACCAATTCTATTTTTGTATTCTGGGTGATTATGCAGAGGGACTGTGCGATATGCTAGTGTTCATGCTCACTTGGGAAGGACTGCGAGTAGAAGGGATGACCTTGAATCCCTTGCATATACACTTATTTTTCTTCACAAAGGCAGGCTGCCATGGCAAGGATATCAAGTATTACCCTTTCCTTTCCTTGCTTCTTTGTCCTCTTTAACTTGTAGGTGGGATTACTTTATTGGAGATCATCCGACTTTAATCCTGTGTACCTTACCTTTTCTTCTATAAATCTATCAGGGTGATAACAAATCATTTCTGGTGTGCAAGAAAAAGATGGCAACATCTCCGGAGATGCTATGTTGCTTATGCCCATCGCCTCTTAAAGAATTTATTGACATTGTAATTAACTTGAAATTTGATGAAGAGCCTAATTATTCGAAGTTGATATCTCTTTTCGAGGGGCTGATTGGACCAGATCCTACAATCAGGCCAGTAAACACAGATGGTGCTCAGAAGGTGATACCCTAAATTTGGCAATTTTGTTTTGTTTTTCTCTAGTTGTTTTAGGTGTTCGTAGCTTTGAGAAATATTAGTTTGGCAGATTCTCATTGGACAAAAACGAGCTAGATTGAATATTGATGAGGACGATGACGAACAACCTAAGAAGAAGGTCCGCACAGGAACTCCTGCAACACAATGGATTTCAGTTTACAATGCTAGGCTGCCCATGAAACAGAGGTGAAACTGTTTAAAATATTACAATATACGCTCTTTTCTTGTTATGTTTTCCCAGGTTTGTCTCTCTCTCTCTTTTTTGGGTGTAACTTTTCCCTTTAATTTGTGTTTTTGGGGGGGGGGGTTGGAAAAAATTACTTAAGATGTGATGCAATGGTGACTGTACCTTATTTTTCTCATTTGAAGCAATTTAAATGAGATTGATGATGTATTATGAAATAAAAATTGAAGCAAAAAAATAGTAATACAATGCAAAAGTAAAACAGGTGAATTTAGTAAGGACATCTAAAACAAGGGAGAATAATTTTTGTTTTAGAAGCTTTTGTATAAGAAAAAACTTCCATAACTGCTAGATTTCCAGACTCTAGTTTACTGAGGTGTCAAAGCGTTTGAGAAAATTTTTAGCATATTGTCTCTTCCCCTTGTGGGGTTTAAATGGTCATCTTTTGTCTTTGATATATCTGCATGAATGTGTTGATCCTCTTACCTTCTTTGTGTTGTTTTTACTTATTAATTTTGTTGCTGAATGAATATTATTTTATGTTTTATATTTTAGATACCACTTCAATGTTTCGGATACAAGATTACCACAACATGTGGAAAGAGGAAATGAAGATGGCCTATTTATAAGTTCAGTGGCGTCTTGTTCCAACTTATGGGCTATAGTTATGGATGCTGGAACTAATTTTTCAACTCAAGTTTTCGAGATATCACCACTTTTCTTGAACAAGGTAAATTCTTTCCCTTGCTCATGGATGAGAAAATGGAATACTGATTTTGCTTAAAATCTTGATCACCATGTGACTTCATGTGTCCTTTAATTGTAGGAATGGATTATGGAACAGTGGGACAAGAACTACTATATTAGCTCTCTTGCTGGTGCTTCTAATGGAAAAGCGCTGGTGGTGATGTCAAAGGGTAGGAGTGTTTGATACGGGTTCTAATTCTAATGTAATTCTATTTATCATGGTTGAAAGACGACTTTGAATGATACAGTTGTTATATTCTCTTTTTCATGTTTCTCAGTCATCAGCTTTTGCAACGAGCTAATAACAGGAACCTAGTCATTCTAATTTCTCATAGTTCTGGTAACTTGAAGAGCTAGACTAGGGTGCCTTCCACAACGATAAGTTTCCTTTGTCTTATTGGGAGGCTACTTTTTTCTCCCCTCATACTTTGACAGAGTTGCTTTTACAGCCTGTAAAATTGGGGATAACTCTCAAACCTGATGGTAGCCCTTATGTTTTACTGTGGTTTAGAGGCCAAGCTTTCATGCCATGCTTGGGTTATGGACTTGTTTCTATTTTCTGTTGTTTCATTATTGATTTATTGCCCTTAATCCTAATCTAAAAAGGGGTACATTCATTTATCTTGGAATTACTTCGATTTATGGTTAACTTAATGCTGAATAGTGTTAAGACATGATCTTACCCTTCATTCTCAGTTAAGATCGTATCTATATTCATGTTTGGAGTCCTTGGTCTTGTTATTTACTGGTATTGGTTGAGTATCTTGTCTTTGATATTAAACATCTTATGGGTCTTCTGCAGGCACCCTGTATAACCAACAATCTTACAAAGTTAGTGATTCTTTTCCATTCAAATGGATTAACAAGAAGTGGAAAGAAGGGTTTTTTGTCACCTCCATGGCAACTGCTGCTAGTCGTTGGGCTATTGTCATGTCCCGAAATGCTGGCTTCCGTGATCAGGTTATGCTACATTGCCTTGTTATTATTTTATTCTTGTCAGCTTTTCAGTATGAGTTCCGTAGGACTCTTTGGGTTCAAAAATTGGAATTGATTTTGGACGCTTCTTTATTCTTTGGTGTGGGAGGGAGAGAGGGAGGTGGGACATTAGGAGGTGAAGGATTCTATAAATGCATCTACTTAAAACTTTCACCCAGTTTCACTCGGTACATAAATTGGAACCATTATTTGAATGACTTTATGTGCTGTTTGAGTAAATTGGTGCCTTGTTAACTTATATGAATATTAAAAATATGCTTTTGAAGCTTTAAAAAAAAAAAAATTCAGAGGTTTCCATTGTGCTGAATGTAAATTTTATAGCTTTACTCTGACTCCACATTCTCTTTTGGGGAGATGTCTTCAGTTTGCATATTTGTGTACTTTGGTTCGTGTATATGTATGTGTATGTGTGTGTGTGTGTGTGTGTGTGTGTGTGTACGCGAGAGAGGGAGGGAGGGAGATCTTTCTAACTGTTTCCACGAGGATTTTCTTGTAGTAAGTTTGCCTTCATTGGATTTAGAAGGCTAAAACTTTTCCATGAAACTCAGATGATGTCTTTTCCATTTAAAGTGATGGGCTTCTTTCTGTTGTAAATATCATTCAAGTTTTACTATGCATTTAAGAAACTCTTTTACTTATTCAATGAAAAAAGAAACAGAAGAGGAGTTTGGATCCTAGCAAACTGGTCATGCTAAATGCCTTCTTTTTTTGTGTTTTGAAGGTCACAATTCTCCTCCAATTTTTGAAATGGATAATAGTGTTTTATTATCCTGAGATTCAATTTCTCTGCTGATGGGAACCTATCTTTATCAGGTTGTCGAGCTTGATTTCTTTTATCCAAGTGAGGGCATCCATAGACGCTGGGAAAGTGGTTATCGAATTACATCAACGGCAGCCACAAATGATCAAGCTGCTCTTATTTTGAGTATTCCCAAGTGCAAACCTCGTGATGAGACTCAGGAAACGCTGCGCACATCTCAGTTTCCTAGCACACATCTTAAGGTGAATGCTTCGTGGAAATTATAATATTTTGCTATTGGACACCTGACGAATTTTTAGGGTTGTTTTGTGTTTTTTTCACCCTCAGTCCGAGGAATAGTTTAGTTATTTTTTTTGGGGGGGGGGGGGGGGTTTGTTGTTTTGGGGGGTTGGGGTGGGGTGGGGGGGGGGGGGCAAACAAGTTAGGGAAAACCTTTTGGTTTTACCTTGTTTTTTGTTTGGTATGAGGGGAAGGGGAAGCAATTAAGAGGGAGAATTATTAATTTACTTTGCGCTTTTATCTCTTTTTTAATTTTTAAAAGTAAAAATGGGGCCAATCCTATCATTGATGTCTTCACCTTATTTTCTTTCTCCCAACTCCAATTTCGGAGGGGAAGAAATATTGCTGTTGGGATTTACTTTCCTTTCACATTTTTCTCTAACCAAACGTTCTTGATGTGCTAATTTTGTCCATATTTACTTTAAATGGTTTGGGTGATTATTCATTTATGAGGTTGTATTACTTCTCTACTACTTTTCTTCTTCTTCTGGCATCAGACATGTTACTTCTTCTGACCATTTACCAATTTGCTGATTGGTTATAACCGTATCTTGTTAGATTTGTAATCAATCCTGGTATCTCATGTACATATACCAGTTTGTTGTTACCGAGCCTAAATTGTTTGATAGCCTTCATCCTCCTTTTCTTATCCTTTTTGTGGTTGAGTACATTTGGGAGTTACTTTCTTCTTTATGAAGAGGGGAAAAAATGTGGTAATGTCAGGAAGGCTGGGAAACCTCGTATACAGGAATAGGATACCCCACCCTGACAGCACGGGAATTTCTGAAGTGTTTCCTAAACTAGTAGGATTTTTGGGATAGAGCTATTTGTTGATATACTCTACATCCCTAACTGGTGGTGTTCTGCCTATTAATTTCTTCAATTTGGTAACTAGTCATCCCAAGTTACTGGAATCTTTGGTTTTGATTTGTGAAGGATAGAAATGTGATTCTCATGTGAATAATTAGATGGTGTTATTGATCTAGTAGTGTTGAGAATCTGGAGTGCATGGTTAAATTTGCCTGCCACCTTTTTCCCAAAATCTTTTGACAAATAACATTTGTGGTTTAATATGTGCAAATATCTGTCTATGTTTCTGATGTTTATTTTGTGTTTGTCTGGGCAGGACAAATGGGCAAAAAATCTCTATCTTGCGCAACTCTGCTATGGACGGACTATGAGTTGATTATGGTTGTGAAGAGGGTAAGATTATATTGTAAAGGTAAATAATGCAAAAAATCTGAAACTGATTTGGGGCTGCCTTTACATATCTTGTTCCCTGGCCCCTGTTATATGTAGAAGTTTATGGTAGGATTCGTGTATAAATTACTTTTTTTAACAGAAAAGGTCTTATTAATGTGGCATCAAAAAGTAGGTTGAGTGTGATTTTATTGTTTACTGGTAAAATCTCTGATGGTAATATGATATATGATATGTATGTTAATGGCTTGTTTGGTTCCCAAATTGGATTGCATGACATGATACGTCTGAGGCAAACTACAAGGAACTTGAGAAGAGATGGCAAAATTTATTATATAGTAGGAGGGTCAGCTTAAGTTGAGATTGTATTCCATTCCATGGAAAGAACAAGTTTAACATCTCTTAAGTTGAGATTGTAATTGAATCCTGTGTCATCTCTGTAGCCAAAAGGGGACCAAATGAGACCTAGGGAGGCCCCCAGGATAAATAAGATATAATTACTAGATTAATGTTATAATACGGCTGTCTTATGGACTTCAGGGTTGGAACAGATTTTAGACTCCGTTCACAGCCTGTATAGATTTCCATGGTTTGGATATTTTCTGACTTTTTATTTTGGGGTGGTTCTGTTTTGCTAACAGAAGAATGACCATATTGCCATTGTAATTTCATTCATTCGAGAACCATTTTTCATTTGGTTTGTTACGACAGTTCTATCCTTTTTGAAGGACTCTTGAAAGCTAGATTAAATCACTTGGTTCTTTCTCCCTTAGATGGTTTAAGAGAGTAGCAAGATTTTGGAACTTAAATGGGAGGAGGAAGATCAAAAAGTGAGGTTGCTTAGTTTCGAAGAGCATCTGGAAGACAAAATCAGTCACCCGGTAGGCTGTTACTTGCGTGATTGCCAGATGCCTATGAACAAAGAAAGCTTCTTAGTGTTTTGCATCCAAAGTAGTTGCCATACCAAAAGGAAATCACGCTGTCTGTCCACACAACCAATTTACAATTTAGCATCGTCATTGATGGTGTCCCAGCAGTGCGTGATGCTTGGCCAAACCACGAAGGACGTGAAATTAGGTTTAAAACCGTTAAGCTTGTAAGAGGAGTTGTCCTGAAACCCAGGAGACACAAAATGTGCAAACAGTGATATGCTTAGAGATTTTGTTGTTCACTTGAGCTCTATGGATACCAAATAGTCCCAGTTTCTTAGGCTTGGAGACAGCATCCTATATCAAAAGGTGAATATTTTCCTTTCGTTGTTCTACTTGTCACTGGAGAGTAACGGTCTTTGGTAGCATGCAACTCTGCATCGAGCAGTTAGGGAAGACATTATTGACAGGTTTCCAGAGGGTAATTCAACCAGCCATGATGCGAAGATTGGACTTCCATCTGGTAAACACACCCTTTCAGTAGTAGTATAAAACATGAGTCTCTATAGCCCCGACTAAGATCTGCCAGAGCTGAGAAATGAAACCCACCACACCAGTTTCAATTCGCCTGTTATAAGATTCGACCAGTAATAACCTAAAACCAGGCAAAAGTGCTTGGCTCATCACAAGCAACGATGTGCATTGTCCAGGATGTTCGTCTTGAGAAACATGGCTGCTTTCTGGTGGCTTATGTCCAAGCATCCACAGGGAAAAAACTCGTTAGTATTCGGGTGTGTGCTAGGCGCCTTTTAGAGTAGCGGCTTTTGATACGCATCCCGTACAAATTCGTACTTCAGGAAAAGTGTTAGTAGGCTACAATGTTTGACAGCAGATACAACAAATACTATAAAAACAGTTATCATTTCCTAAATTTCATGCTGTCCTCTGCAAACGAACATGTGTGCAAGTAAATGAATCATGTGGGTGATGGATCCTTCCGGCTTCACAGGGGAATGTACATCTGTGTGTATAAAACTTTCATAATTAATCTTCTCTATATTATTTAAGATGGTCCGTTGTCCTTTCAGATGAACTCCATTGCAGAAGTACGGGAATGCTTGTTTTAGGGAAAGTAGTTGTTTCACAGAGATTATACTGCAATCTCATTGAAGTATTGCCACAAGGACACCCAAGCGTCTTTAGGGTTTCTAACAAAATCAATTTTTTTCATTGACAGTATAAGCAGTAGTTCCCATTGCCTTGCATTCCCGAGATCATGGAAAATGGATTCTCTCCGAAAGGCAATGCCTCAGTAGTTGGAACTGGCCCTTTATGGTAGAACATCTTCAAGTGAATGATCAGAATGGCTCCTTTTGGGGCCAGATTTCCTCAACAGGTGCAGCGTTGAAAATGAGTCTTAAAATGGCTTAATAGCAATAGTGTCCTATTAGGGTTTTATTTTAATTATGACTCATTTTAGACAGAATACTATCATCAATAGTGTCTTACTGATAGTGTTTAGACTATTTTAAAACTTTTTTTTACTAATAGTGTTTAGATTATTTTAAGACTTTTTTTTAACGTCTGGCCCTAACGAGGAGATATGACCCTAAAAGAGGCCATTCTGATCAATCTCCCGAACATCTTCATCTTTACGTGAACAAAGTTGTGTTTAGGGGATTGATGTGAGGACTTTTAAGTAAAAAGATTTTATAGGTATGGTCTTTTATTTTTTTATTTTTTAATTTTTTCTAACTTTTTAAGATTTAAAATCGCTAGTAACAAATTTATTAAAAGCACCATGTTGGTATTTGATTAATTTTTAGACTTCTCTTGAAAAAAAAATCATAACCATATTAATATTTTCTATTTGATATTTTTTTCTATAAATTAAAAAATAAAAAAATCAAAATACAGCATAAATGAAGAATTCAATGACAAATAAAAAAAGTTATATTAACACGAATAAATAAAAATTCTAATAAAAATATCTCTAAAATAAAAAATTTAAAAGACCAATAATATAAATAATATAAAAGAATATTATAATAATGTAAATTAACGATGAAAAAAAGAAATAAAAAGATGATGAGATGAGGTTATAAAGAGTTAAGAAAATATTTTAGAATTAAGATTAACAAATTGGAAAGGAAAAAATTGATTTAACAAATTAAAAATCACCTTTAAGAGTTTTCCCATGTGTTTTCCCCTTCTCAAAAATTAGTTACTTTTCTAGTTCTCAAAAATATACATTAAAAAGAAACTTAATATCTTTCTTTTTTTTTTCTAAAAAATCTTTTTAAAGGTTCTTTTTAGAAAAGAATGTGATTTTTTTAAGAGACTTTTATTTTTTAAATAAAATGTTTTAATTGAACTTTAGATATATTTTATTAAAAAAATATGTGAAAGTACCTAAAAGGAGCCGTCTATGAGACCGGGACCCTAGGCGATTGCCTTAACCGTCTAAGGGCTCTCATCTCACAGGTGTGTGAAGTGCCTGATGTCACAGGCAAAGTGCCTTAAGCCCACTGCGAGCGCTATTGCCTACTCCCACTTGTCACCGCTTCACGCTTGCGATCAGAATAATTATATTTTATTGATAAATCGTCATTATAATGATAGACTTTATAGTTCTAAAAAGCTATTGGAAAAATATATAATAATTTTATTATTTTTTTAAAGATGTCATATTTTGATAAAAAACTCTTTATAAATAAAATTAATAAAATATTATCAATTTCATGAGATTCAAAGCCAAATTATTATTGATGAATATTGCTTTCGATTTATATTGAACATTTAAGATATGTTTGGATTGAGGAATACGAGCGAAGAAGAGAAGAGAGTAGTTAGAAAAGAGGAGAGAGGAGAAGAAAGAAGATATAATTAATTTTTTTTATATTTGAATAGTTAATAGAAAAAAATGAGAGAGTAAGATATTAATTTATATACTTATTTGTATTTTAGTGTAAATATAAATATTTAAATAAAAATATTTTAGTTTGAATAAATTTTTTTTTTAATTTCCTTCTTATCTATTTTCATACATTTTAGATGGAAATTTAATCAGACCTTTTTAATTGAATCTAATTCCTATGTTTTTCTTTCTTTTCTTTATAAAAGTTAATTCAAAGATTTCAAGTTATTTTTTTCACTTCCCTTTTTCTTTCAAATATTTTAATCCAAACAAACTCTTAATTGAGAACGAGATCGTTTTAAATAAAGTTTCTTCTTTGGTTGAAACCATAATAATGTAAAAAAAAAAAAAAATTGTTGAAGTGATCCCAATTGTTTCACCCGTCAAAAATTAATATAAAAATAAAGAAAAATCCAATAAAGGATAATTATAAATAAACAAAATCTTCTCCACACAGCTGGGGAAGTAGAAGTAGAACAAAAATGGCTTCCCAACTGTCCCTTCCAACGCTCCCAGCTCTCTCACCCTTCTCTTTCCGCTCCAAACCCTCTTCAAAGCATTGTAAGATTCTGCTTCTGTGCTGCATACTTGTGTTTATCAAAGGACGAACTCTAGATAAGATAGCTCTATTCACGGATATGTATGCCTTTTAACTGATATGCCAAGCAATTTTGCCTCATTTTTTCTTTATTTGTAAAGGAATTTTTTCCAATTTGGAAAGATTTTTGTGTCTGGATTGAATATATTTTTGAAAGAATGAATAATCTCTTCATCTTCCAATGCAGCTAATTTAAAGCCAGCCAGGAATCGTGTGAAATGTAGCTTGGAGAATGAGGATTGTTCTCCCTCGGACTATTCATCAGAACCCATCAAGAAATTGGTCAGTCTTTTCTTTTTTTCTTGTTTCTCCATGTTGGTACTTCTTATGGGCTTGTTGAGAATTCTTTGGATATTGCAATCATGTTTAGCATTTTGGGTTTATTACATAGAGTAGAACTCTCTCCCAAAATTGGTCATTTTGTTTGATTACATTCTTGGGGTGCTTTAGCTTGCTCCAGTACAATGTCCTAGACTGTTTGGGGTGTGCGAGGATGGTTGATTTTTGTTGGTTTTGTTTTGTTTTGTTGTGAGTAGTGTCTGTTTTGAAGTTATACAGAGTGTTGATGCAAAAGCTGTTAAGATGTTTTTTGGTGCTCTAGATCACCACGGTGAGATTCATATGTTGTCTAATCCATATTCAAGTCTCATGATGGTTGTCATAATCAGTAGTTTTTCTTACATGCTGATAAGATTGCAGGAGACGTTCATTATTTTGATTATGTATTGCTTTGCAAGTCTTCTCCTCTAGCACCAGTAGTAGGGTCTAAGATATTGTATGGGTTGTGTCGTAAGTTGGCAGCTCGAAATCCATTATTTTTCCCTTCAAAGGGTATGTTGATAGTCCTATAAAGTCAAGCACAACTTGACCTTTTTGCTTGCTTGCGAGCTGGGAGCCAAATCAATATCCTACCGTCTCCTCTGGCAAGACCTTGGGGTACAAATAAATTTTCTCATGTGAGAAAGTTTTAATGGTTTTATGGATATCTTAAGTTTCACATGGTTTAATGGATATATGGTCCAACTGTGCTGTTGCCCTTTCGTTTTAACTGCCTCTAATTTTTCTTTACTGGAAGATATGCATAGAGAATTCACGATCCCTGGTGAAGTAGTTTTGTTGGATTCATGAGCAGATATAAAAATATGTATCTTAGTTAGAAAAGTATTTTCCATTGTTTAAAGAAGCTGCTAATAAGCATTACTTGTTTCTATCCACTATCTATAGTCACTACAGAAGGTTTAGGGTGCCATTTTTATGACACTGATAAGTCACAACTTGTTAATTCTTTTGAACAGGGATCTCAACACTCAACTTCACGACGTTTGTGTCTGACTTGTTTATGTTCAAGTATCGCCTTGATAAATACTGGTTCTGAACCAAAGGCTATAGTAGTGGAGGGAAAGGAAAGAGCTGTTTGTCGGAATTGTGGGGGTAGTGGAGCAATTATTTGTAAGTCTAGGAATTCATGTTTTATCATTTCTTCTTTATTTCATGTCTTCATTCTGGTTTGTTTAATGATGTAAAAGTTTTTGATAAGCTATTGTTGATTAACTGAGGCATAGTTTGTGGTTGCTGGAGCATTCATTGACCTTCAATATTCTTCCTTGTTTCAAAAAGTTCTAGATATGTTCATTTTCATTCCCAAGTTATTGCTGCCTAATGGAGCCATATAGAAATGTTGTTTTAATATCGACTCAGTTCAGTTTATGGGCTGGAATATTCACCCCATTTTATGAACTCTCATGTCTTGTTTCTTTACCATAGGAATGTATCCAATATGGATGTCCTTATTAACTCAGAAAAAATTAATGGCTTAGAGGAGTGATATTTGCTATTAGAATGACAGAAAAGAAAATGTAGGCGAGCTTTTATTTTCTGAAGATGAAAACAGCTGATGTTCTCTTTGTAACTGGTGAATCACACAGCCCAACCTAATGCATGGAGCTCCTTTGACTGTAGGTCTTAGAAAGGACTAAGATGTATATACATGTCAAATAAAAATAAATAAAGTGGAAAGTTCGTTTATGAGTTGATAAAACCTATGTGAACCAGATGCTCCCCAAAGGTTGCTCTGTATATGTTTTTTCATATTTTGATATCATGAACTTTCAAGTTTATAATAGCACCTTTCTTGATCTTGAACTTTCAGAGCGCAATGGCACATTAATTTTTTTTTTTCGCCTTGCTTAAAATATGATGCTTTAACTTATTTGCTTTCTGACAGAAATCTGATGATTTAATGAGAGAGAGAATGGGGGAATCTGTTTGTATGGGTTGAGTCTGATCTTGTAGTTAGAATTATTTCACTAGCATTTTTTTTCAATTTCAGTTCACTTAATCTTTCACAGGTTCAGTAACACAAAATTGATGGAGCACTAAAAGAGTTGCCTTTTCTTTTGAAAACAAAGGATATGGTAAAGAAAAGAGCATATATAGTAGATGAGTGCATTAAACCTTGGATGAAGTGCAGTTCTAGTTGATATTTAGTTTAGAACTTAAAAATGCTTCAAATCATTCCCTAATAAATCACTGTTCATATTTATTGTATTCAACTTTCCATATTTGAAGTGTATTACATTTCATATCGGCAAAGATGAGAAAGAAGAGGAGATATTAAGTGGATTTACTATTTTTTTTCTTTACAATGATACAATTTTCTTTTTCATTAATTTTAGCATCCATGAGATGTTTGTTTGCTTTTTATTTAGGTGATATGTGTGGTGGTACAGGAAAATGGAAAGCTCTGAACAGAAAACGGGCTAAAGATGTTTATGAGTTCACTGAATGTCCAAATTGTTATGGTATGCAACTTTGCACTTTTCGTGAACCCTGGATTTCTTCTTTGTTTTCCGTTCTTTTTCTGGTGAGCTGGATTTCTTCTTGATGAAAAAATTTTGTTTTGTTTGCATATATTCACATGTGTCATTTTCAAACTCTATGGTTCTTAGCTGTGGACTTTTAAACTGGGTTCTATATCCAGGAACATGATATCCATATGTTCGAAACTCCTATTAATGGTTTTTTTGTCCTTCCTTTTTCGTGCAACTAAGATAGAGACACACATAGGCAGAAGAATAAAATAAAAGGGTACAAAGACTTTTCTTTCCCTGCTAAAAATTACTTTTGAATTCTAGCAAAAGATATCACAGTTTTAATCTCCAAGAAAATCAAGAGGAAATTCCTTTTTCGGCGGAACCTTGAACACACTATGCTGATGTAGCATGATGCACTGGCCACATAGAGGCATGCTTACTATTTAACAAACTTGTGTGCTTATTTACTACTCTACCATGATGGTTCTCTGTGAAGTATTAAGAAATAATTTTCTGACAATATCCATCGAATTTCAGTCATGGGAAAGGAAATGAAGAAACAAGTATTATTGCTGATTTTAAGATACTGTAGTATCCTTGATTACCATCCTCTCTGAAACTAATCTCTCAGCCTACCTTGTAGCCCGTCCTTGCCGATTTCCCCTTTCTCTCAAGTCACTTTCTGCTCTCTATAGGCAGATGGACACAGATGTGAAAATATTTTTTTGTATTTGCATGCTCGATACAAATATTTACAGGGTGCAGAATTAGTAAAAGTATTTTAAGATGGTGGTTGAGGCTCCAGAATGCAGAGATCAATAAAATATCGCAAAAGAACCAGCTTATCAAATTAACTGCAAATTGAATCATAGATTGAGCAAATGAATTTCAACGAACCACATTTTTGCATTTTCTTCCTTGTGACATTTTATTTAATTATTTCAACGTATTTTTTGGATGAGTAATGGTTTTCGTAAGATTGCCTGCAATGTATCTTGATGCTAATATGATGCATGACAGAGATCTGTTGGAAATTTGTGTTGCAGGTAGAGGGAAATTGGTCTGTCCTGTATGTTTGGGCACTGGTCTGCCAAATAACAAAGGGCTACTTAGGAGGCCAGATGCACGTCAATTGCTTGACAAGATGTATAATGGCCGGTTGTTGCCAAATTCATAGGTAAGACTATCATTGTCTTATCACACTTCTGTTTCATAGACATTTTCCATTGTATTGGCATTAAAAACCTGGACTAAAATGGTTTACATTGTGTTAATCTGATGCATGGTTTAGCCAGTATAAACTTTTACTTTATCATCTCGTCTCAACTGATGAATTCCTTTATTCCTCTTTCACTTTTCCAAAGGAATGCCTCTGGGGGGCTGTTCATGCCGGGACTAGATTGCATAACCATGTTGGTGAAAGAGTAATACAAGTCATACTACTCTGGTAATATGGAATCTTGAAGGGCCGTATTAATCCACTCTTAATGTACGTCATTTTCATCGTTTTTCTTTCTTCAAATTTTGGAATTTTCTTAGCACAACTTCTGTATCCAATTGATCATTTCTCTCTGATTCCGGAAAATACTTGACCAATGAATTATTTCATCAGTTGATTATAGAAAATGTATATTACCATGTACTGCAGCTATAGGTACTCAAAGAGAAGCTGCATTGTCTCAGAAAAAAAAAGGCGGGGGGGGGGGTAAAGAAAAGAAAAGCTTCGTTATTCATGTGAATGATGGGTAAACTTGAGGTTGGGATCTTTGAACTTTTATTTCTGGGTTATTATATGGAAGAATGATGTCCGATGTTCTGGTTCTGTTTTACCCTTTTACCTGTACTGACAATGCAAATGAAAAGACATGAAGAATCCAGCCTCTGGCTTACTTTATCTGACTTCCATGTGACCTCTGGTTAGACTTGAGGCCTCATTTGTTGATTTGAGACAGCTACTAATTCCTCACACTTGAGATTTCTAATGAGCACACCTACACCTTTAAGGTTGCATTGTTTGACTTTTTCAGTTATTAAAAGGGTAAGGGGTTGAATACAATGAAATATATTTTTAAATCTTTTTGTCAATTCATATATAAATATTTAATTTTAAATAGAGTGAATATTTATTAAAATTTATTGTTTCATGTGTTATAATGAAAGTGGACATCAATATATTCATTTACCTTTAATCCAATTTCTTGGTGCATAGTTACGTGATTCTATCATTTCTATATTTTTTTTTGGAATAATTAGCTAACGATATTGCTAGAGCAGTTCTCACATTTTCTATATGACAGTATTGTCCTTAATATTCACAGTTTTCTTTTTCTTCTCTTCATGAACCACTTAATATATGCACAATTTTTTTTTTTAAAAGAGACCAATCAATCCAATCATATCTCTTTCAAAACTTTAGTATCATCCTTCCCGAATATCTGTGCTCCTCTCCCCAATCCCCATCCCTTCCTCGGATCTACAGTGTCATCCCTCTCTCATCCTGCTTCTATTTGCCCTTACTATCTTTCTGTCCCCCACACCCTTTTGTTTTCTCTTTTCATTAACAACAATGTTTGGTTAGTTTAATTCAAATAATATGTGAGAGTTTGGCATCTCTTATTCAACCAATACTGTAACCAATTCACACCCCAACTCTTCGATCTTTCCCCACTGATTTCTAATTGAACTAGTAAATTTTTATAAAATGTGATATATATATATATATATATATATATATTTATATAATAGTTAGTTTTTTTTTTAAAAAAAACCTAAATGGTATATTTGTAACTTGTAAACTTTTAACCTTATTCTAATTCTAAGATTTTTTGTGTCTCTTCTCCTTTGGTTTCTCTGCTTTACTACCGTCTCTTCTTTTACTTTTCTATTCGTTCATTTCGACGTCCCTTGTTTTTATTAATTTAATGGTATATCTATTTCATGGTTTGACTAAAATTTTATTATTAAATATCTTTAGATATTTTTTTTATTTGTATTATTATTAGTATATATATTTCTTCCACTTAGTATAATATAAGATAATAGTTTATTTTATTTATACTAATTTTTATAATAATAAACCATTTAAACCGAATTAAACCAAACCAATCTAATTAAAATCGAAGCTAATGGTTTGAGATTTAGTAGCTGTTTAATCGAAGAAAAAATTGCTAAAAACATCATTCTTAAAGGCTTGACAAATTTTTAACATCATTCTCATCGAAGTTAATGGTTTGATGTTTAAAAAAAAGTTTAAAATTTTTAAATTGTAAGTATTGATTTGGTTTGAAAAATAGCTAAAACAAAACAAAATCAAATTAAGCTATGAATATCCAAATAACTAATGAAAGATTTGAAAAAATATTTAAAAATATCAATTTTTTTATAATATATATATATATATATATATATATATATATATATATATATATTCTCGACGTATTTCGTTAGATCGGGACTTTCTTTTTTTTTCTTTGATGAATATTTTTGAGAACATGAAGTGTGTGAATCACAGCCCATGAAATTCTTACGACAATAAGCAGTCGATGTATTAAAAAAGAAACATAGATCAGAATATACTCATTCCGTTCCAAAATAAGTGTCTTATTTTTAACTTGATCTTTATCCCAACTTATCTATTTTTTTTAAGAAATTAAGATTTAATATTCTAAATTTGTCTCCATTTAATAACATTTTATTTCCAAATATATTTAAACACTCAAAACTCATTTTATAAATTTTGTTATTCATACTTATCATCTTAATTCTCAAGAAACATCAACGTCAATTGTTACTACCTACTAGCAGGATACTCATGCGTTGTATGAGATATCGATTTTTTATGTTATATACTATTTTTTATATATGTATTGATGAACAAAAAAAGAAGAAGAAGTTTTTTTTTTTTTTTTTTTTTTTTCGCTTCCAAAACAAAGAAATGAATTTTGAAGTAGATAAAATTAATGTCTAAAAAACCATATGAATTTTAGGAATGAATTTTTTGATGGAATGAATATAAATCATATCTAATTCAGTAAGAGATTAGCAAATGTGGTTCTACATTTTAAGTGGATTACATATTGGAGAATAACCGATCCTTTAGTTGATTGTAATATTGATTTTGTTATAGTAGTAATAGATCATTAGAATGTGAAGTTATATATTCGATTATGATACATTTTATAATCGATTATGAATGTAAAACAATTTAAAAAAAATTTACAAACCGATTATGCATTTGTTTACAGTAGTATTAGATAGTTGGAATGTGAAATTATAAGCTCGATTATGGTACATTTTATAATAGATTATGAATGTAAAAACAATTTAAAAAGTCAATTATGCATTTGAGACTATCAAATTTAGAAACCCATATCTAAGACAAATAACTAAGCAAATGGGACAAACTTAAATATCAATTCAAGAACACAATCACGTTTATAAAATGAACTTAACAAATAAAAAAAAAGTGAAAATATCTTGACTTTCGATAAAACAGAAATGAAATCAAGATTGAGGTAAGAGCCTTCTTGATTCTGTTCCTACTGCTCTCTTGAATATTCTGTTATGATTTTTTCCCTAATTTTTTTAGGCTATTTGGTCAGTAGCCTAAACAAAAGCGAGATAGAAGCAGCATAGCACCTATGATAGAGCTTGTCTTCTAGAATATGAAGTTTAATGGCTAGAGGAGGTATTAAATAGAGAACAATTGAAGAGTCCATGACGAATTCTGAAAATTTTGTTCTAGGATAAATACTGGAGGGAGTTTCGAGGGGAATTTTGAAGGATTTAAGATGAAATTTATGAAGTTCCTTGAAGATATACATAAATCCTTATTCGAATTTATCTGAATTCAATTAATATATCCTAAACATTATAATCGATGATTTCTAATGTTATAATTAGCGATGATTTGTATATAATACAAAAGTTACAATAGATTATCATTCATAAAATATATAACCGATTATGAAATAATACTTCATTGACTATTATCTTGAAGAGTTACCTCAAGGCCAATGCCATCTCTGCGAAGAGTTTTGATGCCCTCAACATTGCCATCATTCACTTGCAGAGTAAATCTACTCAAAAAGTACGCCAAACACAAGACCAAGAAAGTCCAAATCACTAGCTTCCAATCCCCCAAGTCCATCATCAAAGAAAGCACAAAACTTCATGAAGATGAAGAAGAAATCTTTAAGTTTTTGAAAAAATCCACCAGAAAATTTTTACAAAACTCAATATAAATCTCATGATTCTCATCAAAGAAATTCAGTCCAATTAAGCAAATAAGTTAGCCTCTAATCTTAATCAAGTGAAAACAAAATATCAAATAAAAAGAAATCTAAAGCATAATTACAGCAATTCCAATCCACAAATCCATAAACAACACATACAATGCATGTGTAGACATATTAAACATACAACAATCAATAGATGAACAATGCATATAACTTTTGGGGTTTGGGAAGTACCGGAATTGAGAAGCTCTGATGCTAAAGATGAGACAAAGAGTCATAGAAAGTGGGAGATAACTGAACTACTATTGAAGGCCTTCAATTTTCTTCCTCTGCTGATTGCTGAGAGAATCTAATTTTTTTAAAAGATACTTGTAACACTCCAACAACAAGTTAAAGCTTCCATGGCAAGTACCCTTTTGGATTCAAGTGAAAAAAAAAGAAAAAAACCTCTTTGACTGCTAATAAGATGTTAACACCTAGAATTTTGTGCAAAATAGCACAAATCTATCAAACCTCATGCTATGCCGTTTCTCTACTTGAGAGCCACCCTTAATACAGATAAAATAATACAATACTTTATACTTGATGAATATAAATATAGATTTACATATTCACATATCTATATCTATATATACTGGAGGGGATTTCGAGGGGGTCGAATTTTGAAAGGTTTCAAATGAAATTTATGAAGTTTCTTTAAGATATACATGAATCCTTATCCAAATTCATCTGAATTCAATTAATTTAATTAATTAATATATTCAATTAATTAATAAATTCAGATAACCTTCAGATTTTTATTTTTAAAAAAAATCATTTAAATTTAATGCTGTCAAGTTTCAATGTATACACACGGCTAGAGTAGTGGACTCTTTTGCCTAAATTCAATATAAGATATTTCATTATCTACTGAAAGTATTAATTATGGAATTGCACAAAGTTATAGTTTTGGACTCTATAAAGGAATTGCACAACACCATAGTTATAGACTCTATAAAGGAATTGCACAAAGCCAGAGTTTTGGACTTTATAAAGGAATTGTACAATACTATAGTTATGGTTTTTGTTAAGGAATCGTTTATTTGGTTGTGCCAATCATTGGCTCTCACATCATCGATTATGGAATGTAACGAACAGGTGTTAACATTAGAGGTTTCAATAGCTACTTATATATGTATGTGTGTGTGTGTGTGTGTAAAGAAATTTAGATAAATTTTATTTAATCAAGATTAAAAAAAAATTACATATTTTAGTATTGATTAATTAAAATTAATACATGAATAAATATAATTATTTTTGGATTAATATAGGTGGGCCATCATTAAAAGTCCATTAAATTCAATGTATCATGAAATTGGACTATTAAAATTGGGCTATTGTTAAGGGTTCATTTTGTATTAAATCTAATATATTATAGGTTAAATAGAATTGAGCTAAGCCCGAAAGTTAGACTTTTTAAGAATTTCCTAACCCAAATATAATGTGGACTAAATGAAATTGGGTTAAAACATAAATTGAGCCCAAGACATCTTAAGCCCAAGTCCATTAGGTTTGTTAGGAGGTTACTTCAAAATTCCACATTGCATGTTTAGCTAAAATCAAAGAATTTTTGGCTTATAAATAGGATTTTCCCTCAAGGATTCAGGGCATCTGGAAGCATCAACAACAAAGGCATCTCGAGAGCTTCAACAAACAAGATGCTTCTCCAACTTCAATCAAGCTTCAACAAATAAGAGGCATATCAAGTTTCAACAAGCTCAACCATTCAAGCTTTATCAAATTTAAGGTTCAGAATCTTTATCAAACTTCAAGGCCTTGGCAATCAAGTGTTCATCATCAAATTTCATTCGATCCGAGATCAAGCTCTTCAGCCATCGAATCAATATTTTATAAAAAGAGAAGAATTGGAGGACCCTGCAGTTTAGGACTTCTTCAGAGGTTTGTAACTACTTTTCATATTTACTAAATATTTTATATTTTTTGATATTTTTTTTAATCTAATTTGCAGACTTGAAATTTGTCGTCTACAAATTTTTGGAATGCCCAGTGGGACAATCTCTACCTCTCATCTCTTCTTTTCAACCTTCAAATCAATCACAAGTTCAAGCACAAAGCACAAAGCACAAAATTAACTCAATGGCCCCAAAGAACAACAAAAATAATCTGCTCATTCAAAGGCTTTTGACATCATGGAGGCTGTTGCAACTATTGGTAAGGCTCCACAAGCTTCAAACCAAGGGATGTTGACAAGAAGTAAAGCTTGAGCTCTTTCACAAAGTGAGGCTCAAAATGACAGCATTGTCTCGTCACCTGCAATTGTAAAGTTGAAGCAAGATGCTGCTTTTACAATATGTAAGATGTCACATTCACTAGAAAAGACTAACATCTCCAAGCAAGATGACTAAAGCTCAAGTACTGGCTCTGCACCTTAATTCCCCCCATGAGGATCTGAAATCCAAAGCTTCATTCAATGAAGATTCAACTGCTTCTTTTGTGGCGTCGGTTATGATGACTGGCACATAAAATCTGGAAGAGCAACTCGTGCACCTCACAAAGTTGGTGGAGGGACTCGCCAAATGCTCCCAAGAGCAAGATCTAAAGAGATCTGAAGTGTAAGAGGAAGTGGAAACTTCCAAGAAATCATAGGATATTCAGATATCCTCCAAAGGTATAACTCCTGTTGATCAGCTCAAAGACTTCATCATAGGTATGATTAAGGACAAGTATGAAGAAGGTAGCAAATCGACCTTCACACATGCAAAGCCTTATTCACAAAGAATTGATGATATGAGAATGCCAGTTGGATATCAACCACCAAAGTGTCAACAATTTGATGGCAAAGGAAATTCCAAACAACACGTGGCTCACTTTATCGAGACGTGCAATAATGCTGGAATTTATGGGGATTTACTAGTGAAATAGTTTGTACGATCTTTCAAAGGAAATACATTTGACTGGTACACTAATCTTGCACTTGGTTCCATCAACAGTTGGGAGCAACTTGAACAAGAGTTTCTCAACAGATTCTATAGCTCCCGTAGAATCATTAGCATGGTAGAGCTCACCAACTCCCCTCAATAGAAAGATGAACTAGTGGTAGACTACATCAACAGATGGAGAAATTTGAACATCAATTGTAGAGATCGCCTAAGTGAATCATTTGCAATTAAAATGTGCATTCAAGGCCTGCACTGGGGACTCCAGTAAATCCTTAAAGGGATTATATCAAAGACTTTTGAAGAATTAGCAATCTATGCTCATGATACGGAATTGAGCATTGTTGCACATGAAGGCAAAGCACCTGTTTAAGACCTTAACAAAAGCAAAGAAAAACAAGATTTTAGAAAAGGGAACAAACCCTTGTCTAAAATTGAAGCAAAGAAGTCTATGGCCACAGTTGTGGCTCCAGTAAAGATTTCTTCAAAGATAACTTAGAAGGTGACCAAGAAGGTGGATCCTCCACAAGAAAGGAAAAAGATAACCTTAGAAGAAAGGCAGTCTAAGGAATATCCTTTCCTTGACTCTGATGTTTCTTCAATATTTGATGAATTATTAGCTGCTAAAGCTATAGAGTTGTTAGAAGCAAAACGTCCAAATGAAGTTGGACGAATAAATGATCCCCACTACTGCAAGTACCATCGGCTGAGTGGTTATCTAATTGAGAAATGTTTTGTATTTAAGGATAAGATCACGCAGTTGGTCTATGAAGGACATGTAGTCTTTGAAGAAAACAAAGCATCTGTAAATTTGAAAACTGTTGCCCTCCTTCTTGTTGAACCCGTTATTTTTTAGGTTAAGTTTAGAAATTTTGATTCTGTCAAGGTTGAAGTTAACGGACAAGTCCTTCCTACCGAAGGATATCAACAAGAAGTTGAAGAACCTTTTTTCCATGGTGAAGATGAAGGCCGGACGCTTGTGACAAGAAGGAAAAACGCACCAAAACCTCAAGAGGTGGAGCTTCACTGGTAAGAAGTAGATTCATTAAGAAAAATGTGAGGAAGGTCAAAAGTAAGAAGACTAAACTTGCATCAATAGTATTTGATTCTTTTTGGAAGAAATCTCCGATATCTCTCACGCTGAAAGATTTCATATCAAGGGAACTTGCTGAAAAGTTCAATATTATTTCATGCTATGTCATACATGATGAGGAAAGCAAAAAAGATAATGATGACTATATAAAGGAAGGAGACCTGGCGAGAATTGAGTCTTCAGCAGACCTTAGTAGTTACATGACTAAGATCACATTTACTGATGATGATTTGCTGCTTGAATTATTTGTGTCTGGCTACGTACAAGAACAGAAAGTGAATAGTGTAACACCCCACTACCTAGGCCCAACAGGGCAGGGATGTCGCCCTGTCCAAAGGATAGGGGGTTTTTATAACTAAGTCACACAAACGAAAATAAAGACAATACTTTAAAAAATTGAACTTATTACAACCCAAAAATTCAGGAACAAATCCAAAATAAATTGATTACTTTCATCTCTCAAAATAACACATAAAATAAATAACATAAAATCTTCAAGCGGCCAACAAATCTAACTACTCATCTCTACAGTAGAATTGACTTGAAAACATGGCATAAAAGGTGATGAGATAAAAAAAATCTTAGTAAGCCCGTGTGTGCTTTGAGTGTTTCAGGTAAAATAGTTCATGTATGCAAGTTGTAAACATTGTAAAAGAGAAAGTGTTGGTAAGCAATAAATAAGGTTAAAAATAAAGAGTGGTGTTTTGCTCTTCAAACCATACATGTGCACAATAAATACAACCACTTAAATGGGTAGCCATAGGTTATCACACGTTGGGTCCCATGACCATATAACGGTCAGAATGCCACACTTTGTGCAGACTGACAAAATGTAGGTGATCGGCCTACCAGATGAGATACTCCTCATTCTCTACACCCAAACTTACCGGTTGTTCACTCCGGAAACACACAATCCACATGACTGAAACTTGCTAGCTCGGACCGACATGACCTACTGGACTGGCATCCTATCCGGGAAGGACTTACCCCTCAGAAGTGGCCACCTATTGAGAGACTTACCCTAACCCTTCAAAGACTAGTCTGAGTGGTCTGCCCTTATTGAGTACTCAACGTTGATTGTCTCACTTGGGAGAAAACTGATAATACATTACTTTATTTGGAAATAGCAATTAAGGGTTTCAAAAATTCTTGCCAAAGTTGGGTTTTAGAATGAGTTTTAGAATTTGCAAAACTGCTTGTTTAAATTTTCAAATGATTTGCTTGCCTGAAATAAAAAGGAAACAGTCCTTAATTGCCTTTACAAAATGAGTGTCCATACACTTCACGTTTGGCTTGCCATATAAATCTTTTGTCTTCAAATAAGTTTATGCAGAGGCTTACCTGATCCTTTACTTGATCAAACTCAAGAATCTTCCAAAGCTGATCTAACCCCGCTTGGGGTAAACATAAGTCATAAGGTTATACTTAAGCTATATTCACTTATATAAATAATCTCAAGCTATATTCACTTATATAAATAATCATAGTTCAACTAATTATAATCATGACCCTAATGTCTTAAGCTTTAAGACTAGATGATAAAAGCTTTTATAAAATAAGTCTAGTTTGATAAGTTAAAATAACTAGTGATAAGTTAAAATAACTAGGGTTTGTAACATAATTACCAATAACTTATAGATTCGAATAATAAATTTTGAGTGTTGTTATTAATAAATAAACTAGGGTTTAATTATTGAAGAATCCTAAATCCTAGTTGATATTAATAAATGGTAATTCTTAAGTAGCAAAATAAATTATTACTACTCTCTTAATTAATAATCAATACGCATTAAAGATAACAATAAATAACTTTTATTAAATTTTGATTAATAAGTATAAATAATATTTATGAATATATGGTCCACAAGGTCATTAATATTTTACTCATTTATATCAAATGTTTTATATATATATATATATATATATATATATATATATATATATTTTTTAATAGGGGATATCATTTATTTGGCTAATAAAATATCACTGTTTCATTTAGTACTCCAATTCCAAAACTTCTTAAGAATTTTGAAATATTTGGAGTTAAAACATAGTAATAATTTTAGTTAGGGTAATAAAATTTGCTAATCAAAATAGCCTAGGATCATCAAGGTCATGATCATAATTTTCCTATTGCTAATAAGATTCATGAGCATATACTTCAACATCAATCAACAAACTATTCTATTCAAGAACAAAGACTTAAATCCATACCTACTATCACATGGCCAAATCCCTACTAAACATAATCATACCAATAAAAACAAGAACATAAAAATCCTATTCACCCAAGGTGACATAACATCCAGTATGCTTAAACACTCACACTCACTTAAGACATGATGAACATACATCGATTCTCAAAAGAATTTTATAAAACTTAATCATGATCAATCATTCTCATGCTCCAATCTCAACCCCTTCATACATATGCATATACTCAATCTCCAATCATATTCTATTCTCTCTAACAACATCCAAGAGACATGAATTTAGAATTAAAAAGAAGGTTAAGGAGAAACACTTGGTGGATGATTATCTCGATGAAGATTTAAGAAGGTCCACGCGCTTGAGGGTCTTGAATTGTCCAAGAGAGAAGAAAGAAACAGCCATGGTTATAGCAACCATTTCGGCCGAGAGAGAGAGAGAGAGAGAGAGAGAGAGAGAGAGAGAGAGAGAGAGAGAGAGAGAGAGAGAGAGAGCATTAGTAAAACATGTTAAGGGTTGAAGGGAAAAAGATGAACAAAAGTTGTTCTTGGTTACCTTGATGATGTTCTTGAGACTTCAAAGAAAAATCTAGTTTTGATCCAATTGCAAATTTTTGTTTTCGAGATTTGATGTTATGAATTCTAGAAATGGACTCTAGGGGGTATGTAGGCGTGTTCTGGAGTTTTTGAGAGGGATTAGAGTGGTTTTTGGCTTGAAGAAAGGTAGTGTGTGTTCTTGGTGAAGATGGAGAGGATTATAGGTGAATGCTGGACGAATTTTTTGAAGAGGTTTGGCCAAATGATTGAGAGAGTTCAGGGAGGAAGAGAAAAATTTGGTTGTTTGAAATTCAAATGAAGAAATTTAAGGAGTGTTTTGAGGTGGAAGATATATTAATGGTGTTTGATTGAGGGAGGTTTCTTGGAGCTGCAAATGGCTGATTGGTTTGCTGAGATTTGCTGAAACGAATGAGGGTTGAGGGAGCTATAAGGCTGGCTGAATTCCTGAGTTTAATGGTAGAAGAATCTTTAGTTATGAGGCCTAATCCAAGGGTGTTTTTATAGAGCAAATGCTGGAATTTTTGAACTTCAAATGGAAGTTTGATTGGAGTGATTGTAGGAGGAATTTGAGGTGCGGCTATGGGGTCCGGTTGTGCAAGGTAAGTGGAGGGGGGTAATGGTGTTCAGTTCATGGCTGAACAAGGATTAAATTACAGAGATTTGAGGGTGGTTTTCGAACAAGGCTTGAAGAGAACAAGGCTGGAATTTTTCTGGTTGTGGTTCGAATGGTTGCAAAATTTTTTGTGCAGTTTTTTTTTTTACAATATTCCAGCAGATTTGCAGAGGGTTTTGAGAGGTGTTTGAGGGCCTTTAAGGCTGGTTTCCAGCCTTCTTTATGGAGGAAAAGTAGAGGTAATTTACTGGTTTGAAGGCAGTAGAAACAGCTTTGATTTTCGGCTGCCATGCATCGAAACTGTCCAGAATCTTTTCTGGTTTGCACAGCTTTGT
Organism: Voacanga thouarsii; assembly: GCA_026120185.1. Taxonomy (NCBI): domain Eukaryota; kingdom Viridiplantae; phylum Streptophyta; class Magnoliopsida; order Gentianales; family Apocynaceae; genus Voacanga; species Voacanga thouarsii. Next base: position 706,375 of record JANUWF010001450.1, read on the forward strand.
GCAGGCCAATTTTTGCAAAAGAATTTCAGCCTTCAAGCTGAATAAATTGGCCATTTTTCTGGTAGCAATTGAGTAAGGAAGATGGCTAAGATTTTCAAAGACTAGGCTGCTCAAGAATCTGGAAAAATTTCAGATTCTTTTCGTCGAGGATATGAACACTATGGAGTGGAGTTTGAAGGCTCAGCCATGGAGATTAATTTCTATTGGAAACCTTCCTTAACTCCTTCTCTATTTTCAGTCCAATCTCCAACCTCTAAGAATCATTTTCGAAATTTCAAAGGCCAAGAATCATTGCTGAATTTTCTGGAATTAAAAACATAGATTTGGATAAAGAGTTTAGGGTAAGCTAGGGAATAAAAAGACATGAATCTCTAAAGAATTCTTTTTTGGACCTAAGAATAGGATTAGGACATTTCCTTCATGTCTCTCCTAGGACAACACTCCTATTTTTATTTATGGAATGCAAGAGATGAAAATCCAACCTTAAATTAAAATAATCATGATAAAACTTAAATGGTGTGATTTGAACTCATGACCTAATAGATTAATTCCCAAGCTCTAACCACTAAACTACAACAACTTTTATTCTTATTTTCTCTCTCAAATATTCTTTATATTCAATCCTCAAGCTATCTTCCTATTTTGACTTCAAGCAAAATTATCATTTTACCCCTCCTACTCAATAAGTATAACTAAGCCTTTTAGCATATAAATCATAATTGTAAAGCACATAAAATCATTCAAAATATATATATTCATACAAAATAATATGATATGCATCCCGACCCCCTTACTCTAGGGTTGACTTTTGGTGGGGTTTCATAAATAGGATTCTGTTAGACGGAGGATCGGCAGTGAACATTTTACCTTTGCAAATATTTAGAGAGTTGGACATTTCTATGGATGAGGTGTCCCAAAGCTGCCTTATGATACAAGGCTTTAATCAAGGGGGGTAACGAGCTAGTGGTACTCCCTGACTGGACATACTAATTGAAGACATGCTTTCAATTAGTCTCTTCAATGTTATTAATGTCAAGACCTCTATAATATTCTACTAGGAAGGTCATGGCTCCATGATAATAGTGTGGTGCCATCAACCCTGCATTAATATTTCAAATTCCGTCGAAATGGCGTGGTGAAGAAAATAGATGCTGATGATAAATTATTCATTGAAGCTAAAGCACATATAGCTGATGCTAAGTACTAAATTTAAAAATATGGTGAATTAACTAAGATCGATTTATCAAGAGGGAAGGAAGATAAAAATATTACTTTCTCCAAAGATGTCAAAGCTACAATATGTGCAGAAGGCTCTAATAAGCAACCTGCACATAATAAGCCACTGGGAGGGCTTATTTTGCCTCTTATAAAGGTTGATCCTGTTAAGTCACCAAATACTCCTATAAAAAGATTTGTCCAACCAAAGAAAGAGGCAAAGGTAGAGCATGTTGAATTACCTACTTTGTGTATGAAGGAAGGATTTGACCTAAATGCTTATAAACTCTTAGAAAAGGCTAGATATAATTCACAAAATCAACATTTGTTGGGAAAGCTTCCTACTGATATCGACAAGGAAAAGGGTCAAAGTTTAGGATTTACTTGAAGCATGCCAACAGGAAAAGAGCGTGCTGGCCTGGGTTACAAATAAGCATCTCTCATTCGACTCAAAATTATAGGGCAAATGTTCAACATATTACTGTAGAAGATGAAGCAACATCGAAACCTTGACATGTTTTTGATAGATTGGAAGATATAAATCTGAGTTCATCTGTCTTCACAAGACTAGGCCCAAAAGAAAAAAGAAAGTCTATTTTCAAGAGGCTTGGAGTCACAATCACTTCAAAGGTAAGATATCCTGGCAAAGTCTACTCTAAGGTAAGAACGGTGGTGAATTGCAATGGAATCTTAAAAGTAACAACACAAGTGACGTCTGCTGCTCCTTGCAATGAAGAAAGCGTAGCCTCTTGTAATCATATCACTATCTGTAATGAAGAGTGTACCGAGGAAGAAGATGCTGAGCATGTTCTAGCAGAACTTGAAACAGGAGTAAAAGCCACAGTTGATGAACTAAAAGAAGTTAATTTGGGCACTATTAAAGATCTTCGCCCACTTTACATAAATGCACTCTTATCACCCGAAGAAGAAAATGCTTACTTCAATCATTTCAAGGAATATAGATATATCTTTACTTGGACATACAAAGAAATGCCTGGCTTAGACATAAAGATTGTTGTCTACCATTTAGCTTTAAAGGATAGGAGACACCAGTAAAGAAAGCCCAATGGCATTTTTGACCTAAGCTGGTTCCATTAATTAAAGCAGAGGTGAACAAGCTCATTGAACCCAAATTTAAGTGAGAGGTTAAGTATCCAACTTGGGTTGCGAATATTGTCCCTGTGAAGAAGAAAAATGGACAAATTCGAATTTGCGTAGAATTTAAAAATCTAAATGATGTCTGCCCAAAAGATAAATTTTCACTACCTATTCCTAAACTAATGGTAGATGCAACCACTGACCATGAAATTCTATCTTTTATGGATAAATCTTCTGGTTATAACTAAATCAAAATGGCATCAGAAGATGAGGAGCTTATTGTCTTTCATATTCTAAAAGGAATCTATTGCTACACAGTGATGCCTTTTGGCTTGAAGAATGCTAGAGCCACATATCAAAGGAAAATACAAAATACCTTTGATGATATACTACACAAGATCGTGGAATGCTATGTGGATGATTTGGTGGTCAAGTCACGTAAACGAGCTGATCATCTTCAAGATTTGAGAAAGATTTTCGAGTGACTCTGAATATATCAATTGAAGATGAATCCTCTCAAATGTGCTTTTGGCGTCACCTCTAGAAAATTCCTGGGTTTCATCGTTTGCTATGGGGGTATCGAAATAGATCAATCAAAGATCAACGCAATTATGAAGATGCCTGTACTAAGGAATATCAATGAACTAAAGAGTTTATAGGGAAAGTTAGCCTACCTCCAAAGATTTATCTCAAATCTTGTCGGGCATTATCAACTGTTCAATCGTCTAATGAAGAAGGGTGTATCATTTGAGTAGGATGAAGCATGCCAAAATGCTTTCAAATGTATCAAATCTTACTTAATGAAGCCTCATATGCTTACTGCACCCATTCTGGATAAGCTATTGATTTTATACATTATTGTGCAAGAACATTGATAGACGTTAAAATCATCGTTATTTTTTTAGTTATTTGAGGATAATTTGAGATAGTTTTAATATAATAACTAGTCATATTCCTTTCTATTTGATATTTCCCTTATAAAAATGCTTTTCTAAAATTTTATGCAAAAATAAATGAAATTTAGAGCTGATTGTGTAATTTTTCAGAACAGACCCAGCACCATGCCAAGAAGATGGACCTGGCGAAGGTCCTATACTGGAAAGATAGAGAAAAGTGAAAAAGAAGAGGTAGACAAAACAGAACAATTAAAATTGGAGAGGAAAAGGAGAAAAATGGCTCAAGGCTCACCCACGACTCTCACGGCTTCAAAGAAGAACAAAAAGCAACAAAGAAAAAGGAAGTAACAAATTTTGGTGGGCCAAGGCAAAGAGAAAAGTCAACAAAAACGAAAAGCAAGAACAAAAGAAAGGAATGGAATTCAGTGGGCCAAAAGGACAAAAGCAACAGTAAAGAAAAAGGAGTCAGCAATTTTGGTGGCTCATTGGCTCAGTTGCGGCTCAGCGAGCCGATTGCAACAATAAAGGAATTGGATTTGGTGGCCGAGCCGACGCAACAACAAAGGGAATTTAAGCATCAACGGATTCAACGGCTTAGCAGAATTGGTGGTTTGCAGCTCAATTGAGCTGATGCAAGGAGAAAAGAAGCAGCTTCCGTGCGGCTCGTCGGCTCGGTTGTCAGCTCAATTGAGCCGACGCAACAGCAAAAGGATTTTGGCAGTTTAGTGGCTTGGTCAATTGAAGCCAATTTCAACATCAATTAGCTCTCCAGTACAAAACGACAAGAAGAGAATTCAATTCTCAAATTTTCAATTTCAAAGGCAATGGAATCCTTTATTATTATTTAGATTTTATTTGGACAATTACTATTCCTTTTTAGTTTTGGATTTTTAGGACATTACTTCTTCTTTACTTAGGATTCTTTTTGGAATTTTGTAGGCTTATAAATAAAAGCCAATTACCTTAGGAAAAGGGGATGCACATTATAGAGCTTAGATATATTTTTTAGAGTGCATCACCAATATTTTCTTTAGAGGAATTACTCAAGGAGCATTGATTCTTGGAGAAGTTTTTATTGGAAATTGAAATGCTTGTGTATGAGTATTTATCTTTTTTCTTTATTTTCTTTTTCTTGAACAATGACGATTTTAATTCTTTAATTGTATTTAGATATTATTTTTAAATTTATGATTTTGAGTTAATTTAGTTCTTTGATTAATTAATTATTTTCTTTGGTATTTGATTACTTATTTTTCTTACGAAATTGATTAATTAATTCTTATTGTTAACTTGTTTGAAAAGAGGTTGATAATGGTTTTAATCTAATTAATTTCATATTTGTTATCTCTTAACTTGCTTAAAAAATGAATTAATTATTAAGAACACTGGTAATCAAAGATTAGTTGATGATTGCTAGAATATGGATTTGTTGACAAATTTCATGCTTTAAATAACCTAGAATATAGGGGTTTGTATGAGGATTGATTTTAATGCATATTTTGGATAAGTTAGTCGAGATAAAATATGTTCATTAATTTAACTAGAAGGTAGTGATTCCATGGATTGCAAACGAAGTGGGTCTATATTAAATCCTTCATGAGACCAAGATAATAATTGATTGTGATAATTGCAAAGTGGTTCATAGTCATATTTTCAAGAATATTTGTCTAAATTACATACTTTTTTTATCCTTGAGTTGTATATATATATTTATTTTTTTTATTATCTTATTGCTTTATTTGTGTCAGTTAAACAATGAATAAAAAGTGATTAGTGTGTACTTATTTCTTTGAGGATCGATACTCATTAATTCCCTATACTATGCTTGTGATGAATATACTTGCTCACATGTGTATTTTGGGATTTATGTTTTAATTAAAACTTGATTAAGAGATGGATTTAAAATTGACGATTTTATATACTCAAAATTAACTCATCAAACACTCAGTGGGGGCATTGCTTGCTCAAGAAAATGACAATGGCAAAGAAAATGTACTCTATTACTTAAGTCAGATGATGACGCCAAATGAGTTGAATTATTCACCAATTGAGAAGCTTTGTCTAGCTTTGATACTTGCAATTCAGAAATTGAAGCATTATTTTCAAGCACATACTATACGCCTTATCCCCAAGACTAATCCTATAAAGTATATTATGACAAAGCCTATGCTATCTGATCATTTGGCAAGGTGGTACATTTAACTTCAACAATTTGATATTATCTTCGTTCAATAGAAAGCTGTTAAAGAACAAGTCCTGGCTGATTTCTTAGCTGATTGTCCTATCCCTGCTGAGTGAAAATTAAGTGATGAATTGCTAGGTGAAGATGTTTTTTTCATTGAGATTCTCCCACCATGGAAGATGTATTTTGATAGCACAGCACATCGCGAAGGTGCTTGAGCTGGCGTGGTGTTCATTACCCTTGAAGGAGATGTATTACCATACTTTTTCACCTTGACTAAAAGATGCTCAAATAATGTGGTTGAATACCAAACCCTTATACTTAGGTTAGAGTTGGCTGTTGATATGAAGCGGCTGCGCTCGAAGTATATAGGGAATCCCTATTGATTGTTAATCAATTACTTGGTAAGTATGATGTTAAGAAGTTGGAGTTGATCCTGTATCATAATTATGCGAGACGACTTATAGGATATTTGGGTGATATGACAATCGAGCATGTATTAAAAAGTAAAAATAAATAAGTTGATGTGTTGAGAAAATTGGCTTCTAATTTATGTTTATATGATCAAGAAATTCAAATTCCTATATGTCAAATATAGGTCATACAGCTTATTTTTTAAGATGAAAATGATGAAGGGTATGAAATCTATTATGTCTTTATCTATGAAATTAATAAAGAAGATTGGAGGCAATATTTTGTAGACTATCTAAAAAATGGAAATCTTTTGGATGATCCACGAAGGTGGAGTGATATTCGTCGGCATGCCACTCGCTTCTTCTGCTATAAGGATATGTTCTTTCGACGTTCTTTTGAATGTGTCTTCTTCAGATGTTTAGGTCAAGAAGAAGCTGTGCAAGCAATGGAAGAAGTCCATTCTAGCATCTGTGGAGCCCACCAATCTGGTTCGAAGGTTCATTTTCGTATCAAGAGGATGTGATATTATTGGCCTATTATAGTGAAAGATTGCCTAGATTATGCTCGAAAATTTCAAGCATGCCAATTATGTACATCAACCTTCTGAGCCATTGCACTCGACAATTATTTCATGGCCATTTGATACATGAGGATTGACTATTGTTGGACCACTACCAAAGTCGTTTGCTGGGTATCTTTATATTTTGGCTGCACTAGATTGCTTTTCTAAATGGGCAAAAGCTGTAGAATTAAAATAAGCAAAAACGAAATATGTCGTTGATTTTATATGTATAAACATTATCTATCGATATAACATTTCTTGATATATTATCATAGATAACGGTAAGCCATTCTGCAATCATTTGATGGACAAGCTGTGCGAGAAGTTTAAATTCAAGAGTATAAATCTTTTATATACTATGCTCAGGCCAAAGGACTCGTCGAAGCTTTCAAAGACACTTTGTGCAATTTGTTGCAAAAAGTGGTGACCAAGTAAAAAAGGGATTGACATCTTTGTTTTGGAGAAGCATTTTGGGCATATAGGACCAATTATCGAGCTCCAACCTAAGTTACCCCATATGCGTTGGTATATGGTGTGGAAGTTGTCCTTCCATTAGAGCAATAAATTCATTCTTTGAGGTTCGCTATTTAAGAAGGTATCACCAAAGAAGATAATGTCCATCTCAGACGTAAAGAGTTAGAAGTACTTGACGAAAAGAGGTTAGAGGCACAACAAAGGTTAAAATGCTACCAAACTCGTGTTTTCAAAGTCTTTAACAAGGAAGTGCATCTTTGTTCATTTTAAGTTGGTGATTTAGTGCTCGCTGTGAAAAGACCAATCATCGTTGGACATAAGCCAAAGGAGTTGACATCAAAGTGGGATGACTCATTTGTTGTTCAAGAGGTCTATTCAAATGGATCTTATAAGATAGTTGCTCAAGATGGTTTGAGAATTGACCCTATCAACGGTAAATATTTGAAGCGATACTATGCATAAATGGTGGTTGCTCGACTGCATGAGCTAAAACTGCAAGTTGCTCATTAACTGCAAGTTATTCTTGGCTTGATGAGTTTAAACTGTGTAAAGGCAACCACCAATAATGTAGTACGTGGTTAAACTGTTGAAACACTCTATCATGTCCAAGTTGGTAAATAAATGGATACTGTTGGCTTGCATGAGTTAAAACTATGAATGGCCCCCCAAACCATACCCATCTATTTTAAACTATGTTTGACTTGATTCTTAAGTTATTCTTAAGATATGTAGGCAGCTTAGAAGAAAATTTCTAAATTCAGTTACATCCTTTCATCATTCTCCAATTCCTCATTTGTTGCAATCAAGTTATGATTTATTGTGAATTGATATTAGCAATAAGAGAAAAATACATATATGTAAGAAAAAAAAGATGAAGGTTGAGACAACATGAAAGAAGTGTATTATTGAAGCTAATAAGGAAGTAATCTTGTTTTATAAGAAAGGAAAAATACAACTGCTTAACGAAAATATGAAGTACTACAAGACATCAAGAAAAGAACTTGAAATTTTCCAAGTCTTGTTGAATTGCTACCAAGTGTTCTTTTATGTTCTTCAAGTTGGCTTCATTCTCTTTGTTTACTATAGGGGCATTTTGAAGTAAACTAAGCTTTTCTTTGAGGGAAGAACAAGTGGACTCCACTTCTAAAAGTTGCCCATTCTTTTCTTCAAAAGCAATTAAAATTTTTCTCTCATTTTTCTTTAAGCGTTTAAGCTTCCTTTTGAGAGCAGTAATATTGTCTTTAACTCATTGTAAGTTGGCCTTACTTTCTTCAACTTGACTTGTGAGATCACACTTTTTAGTTTTAGTATCATCTAAGCATTGTCTAGTAGCAAAAAGTAATTGTGCATGAGACTTCTTTGAGGCTTTCTCTAAACAAGTGGATCTAGCATTATCAAATTCACGCGTTTTAGTAAAGAAAGACTTCAAGAGATTATCCAATGGTGACAAATCAACAATAAGGTCCTTGTTTAGTTTTTTAAGGATATAGCAAGCTTGATCCTCAAGTGAAGAGACTTGCTCGATAGGCATTTGTTGAATCATTTGATAAAATTACTTACATACTTCCATGACAAACTTCTTTTTGCAACTTGACATTAGGGACTCTCCCGGGAAGGTAGAGAAGACTGAAAAATGTTGATGAGTTATTACCTTAGATTTCAGATCCTTATATTGAGAGTAAGGGATGTCCTTGCAACCATCTTGTTTGGAGCAGTGAAAATTGTTGATTGAGCCTTGAGAATAAGCGTTCTCATCAAGGACTACAACATTGCCCAACTAATGAAGAAGAATAACAGAGAAGTTGAGTTAAAAGAAAAGAAAAAATATACAAAAAAAGGGGGGAAAACCAGTTTTACATTATCTTTGAAGGTCTTTTGATTCTTGTATTCTTGGCTCAAAGTTGTAGTTGCTACTTTGGTTCTCTTCCAACAATGATCTTTACTACTGGAACTGACTTCTTCAATTCAATTCACATCTTTTCGTTTTGAAGATGATGAAAGTTTCTCTATAACCAAGTCATGATTCGAAGAAGAATGTCTATCATGTCTTGAAGAATTTTCTAACCTCTTTAAAGCGTTGGGAGTGCTAATATCTTGATGAAGTTTCTTCTCGGAGCAAGGCATGTTTTCTACTTTCTTAAATGCAAGTTTTTGGGAATTCAACATGGAAATGTGATCTTCAAGAAAGGTTCCATGAACTTGTTCCCACCATGTTTTATACTCTGGAGTATAGTGCTTCTTTATGCTATAAGGAATGGCTGGAAATATTACATTCGCCATTGTTCTGCGAAGCTTGAATTTTACCCAAAGACATAAGCTATCTATTAAGGTGGTCTTATGGGTGGAAATCTCAAAGTAGCCTAGGATATCTTGCAAGAATCCAAATTGACGACTAAAGCAATGTGGGCTATAAGGCTCAGTTATGAAGTGACCTCATTTCGTAAAGCAAGAAGACTTGAACGAAGGCTTAAGAAGTAAAGTTGTTCCTCCAAGGGGGCTGCCTTTTTATCAACAAAGTCATGTTCTTTGTGCTTGGTAAGGATGTTCGTAGCTCAAACAATGATCTTACTTATATAAATCCACTTGCAGGCTTTATCTTCACTAAAGTACTTTCTACTACTTTCACCAGAATAACTCGCCATTGGAGGGCTGTTTAAGCCTTGAGAGACTTCGTAGTGAGTTTTGAAGTAGTGCACAAGCCATCTATGTAACACCCTGCTACCTAGGCCCGCCAGGGCCAGGGATGTCGCCCCGTCCAAAGGATAAGGGGTCTTTATAACTAGGTCACACAAATATAATAGCGGAAATAAAATGATACTTCAACTTAAAATTTATTACAACCCAAAAGAAATAATAATAAATCCAAGAATACTCAAAACAAATCCATAATAAAAATTCATCCGCTCTCAGCTCTCCCAACATTATACAAAATAAATCCCCAGAAAATTTTTCCAAAGCAGACAATATATAGCTACTGATGCCCACAGCAGGATGGACCTGAAATCATAATAAAATGGTGGTGAGACAGAAATCTCAGTAAGTCCGTGTGTGCTTTGGGTGTTTAGTGAAAACAGTTCGTGGATGCAAAGTGTGAAACCTTTATAAGAGAAATACTGGCAAGCGATAAACATTAGTCAAAATCAAGAGTGGCGTTTTGGCTTTCCCAGCCATACACAAGTAATAAAATCAACCACTTGAAAGAAAGGGATATGAGTTACTACACATTGTGCCCCATAACTGGTCAGAATGCCGACATTTTGTGCAGACTAACAAAAGTAGGTGGTCGGCCTACTGGGCAAGATACTCCTCATTCTCTATACCAAAATAACAACTGGGTGTCCATTCCGACAAACCATAGTCACTTGATTGAAAACAAACTGCTAGCTCGGACCGGCACGACTCACTGGACTGACATTTTATCCGGGAAGGACTCACCCCTCAGAGGTGGCCACCTACTGAGAGACTTACCCTAACCCTTCAAAGACTAGTCCTAGTAATCCACCCTTATTGAGTACTCAACGACATTTTCCACTTGGGATAAAATGAACAAAACACTGTTCCACATGATAATGGCAATTTATGGGTTTTCCAAGTCTTTAACAAAATCAGTTTTAGAAAGAGTTTGAGTTTGAGTAAATCTGCTCATTGGCTTTTAAATAATTCAAATGTTTGAAATAAGAAAGGATTTAACCCTCAATTGCCTTTACATAAATGAGTGTCCATGCACTCTACACTTGGCTTGCCATAATAAACATTTTGCATCAAACAGGTTTTATGCAAGAGCTTACCCGATTCTTGCTCACAATAATAAGGTCTCCAACGGCAGACCTAACCCCACATGGACAAATACAAATCACAATCAATTTCAAGCTACAAACTACTTCCTTAATCGACTCAACTTACTACTACCATGATCCTAGTGTCCCAAGCTTTAAGGTTAAACAATAAGTAAATAGGTTTAAGAGTTGAGCCTAGCACAATTATTTAAAATAATTAATGGTTTGGGAAATAAATTTAATAAGTTGAAAGCTTAAATCTTGTTAGGAAAAATTTAGAGTTTATTTGATCAAGAGTTCTAGGTAGTATTAAATAAAATATTGATTTATTAATAATTTAGTTGTTAGAACATAATTGGTAGCTAAAATTAGTTGAAAATAAATTTAATGAGTCTCACTTGAACAATATTAAATAAATTCTTAAGGAGTTTTGATTAGAAGATAATAGTTAAATTTTTAGTAATATATATTCTACTAATTGCAATTATTTTCGTAAAGGCTTTAATTGATCTCATTATATTAAGTAATATATACATATATATATATATATTATTTTTCTAGCAAAAATCATTATTTGTTTGTCTAAAATATCCTTTATATATATGATAATTCAAATCTACCCTTCCTAGGGTTTTTTCGAAAATACCAAGAGAAATTATTTTATTGAATATTTTATTCATGAAGTAAAAATTTGTTTGGGGACAACTAGATCATGATTAAATTTCCATGGCTAACCACAATCAATACATACACAATCTTTTAATTCATCAAATCATCCCAATCATGCATATAAGATTAGATCTCAATGTATCAACACATGATCTAACCCCTACTAGCATAAACATGATCATGGCTTCAATATTTATCCATCATGAATATAAACTCTATTCACCAAAGGTGACATAATCTCTAGCATACTTCATCACATATACTACTTATGACATGCATCAACCTCAAATCATCATATAATCATCCAAGACAATCCTTCCATGCATAAATCCCATTTCCTTCACAGTCATACATATATTCATAATTCAATCTTAACAATATATATATATATATATATATATATATATACTCAAATCCTATCACCATCCACCTATTATCATTATCACCCTAGAGATATAATTCTAGAGTTTAAAAGAAGGATTGATGGTACTTACTTGATTGATGAATGCCTCGAAGGAGTTTAGAGTAGATCTCAACTCCTAGATGTCTAACTTTGTCCATGGGAGATGGCGAAAGCATGTTCATGGGAGGAAAAGTCATCCGGCCAAGAGAGGGGAATTTTCGGCCATGAGAGAGAGAGAGAGAGAGAGAGAGAGAGAGAGAGAGAGAGAGACCATTAGCATGTTTATTCACATAGGCTCTCACTAGAGATCAAGATTGGAGAAGATGAAATTGTTAGAATAAATTTACCTTGAAGGTGTTCTTGACCTTAACAGAAATTTCTGGTTTTGATCCGAAGTAGCAAGGTGATTCGTGGAGTTTGATGTTAAGAATGGTGTTGATGGACTCACGGTAGTGAGTAGGTCAAATCTGGAAGTTTTAGAGAGGGTTTGAGATGGTTTGGAGGGGTATTAGGTGTAGGGAAGAGGTAGGTGTTCTTGGTGTAGTGTACATGTTCTTGGAGGTTGAAGAAAATCGAGAGATGGTAATGTGCAGCTGTCGAATTTTTGTGAGAGATAGAGCTGGACGAATTTTTGTAGGGTTTAGGAGGTTGATTCTCTGATTTGGAAGGGAAAATGAAAGTTTAGTTCTTACAATCCTTGAAGAATTTTTTAGGAAGTAAATTTGAAAACTAAATATTCTAAGAATATCTTGATTGTTGGACAGTTTTGGAAGTCTGCCATGGTCGATTGTTTGAATAGAATTTCTGTGGGATTAAAGTTAGTTCATGGGGGCTTATGGTGGCCGAAATTAAGGTGCACAATGATGAAGAAGAGGTCTGGTCAATTGAGTGATATATTATGGAAGGTTGCTAAACAAGGGTGGCTTGAATTTTGGAAACCAATCAAGCTAAATTGCAGGGATTTGTTGGAGAGATTTTCGGACAGCCATTGCTGGCTTTCATTTAGAAGCTTGAGGGAAACAATGGAGCTCTGTTAATGGAGGTTTAAGAAAGGTTTTGACAGATTAGGGCTGGTGTTTCGGCTGGAAGAAAAATAGGAAACAAAGCTGGAAGTTTTGACTGCCTAGAATTTCACTGAACAGAAATTTCTGGGCAGATTTTCGGCTGCCACTTGCAGCTAATTTGCAGAGAGCTTGAAGGGGGATTTCTGGGGTATTCAAGGCTGGTTTCCAGCCTTCTTTATGGAGAAAAAACATGGCTAAGGTACTGAACAAAATTTGGAAGAAATCAGCTTGGTTTTGAACCTCCAAAGTAGGTTAGTTGAAAGGTTAGTTCTTACAATCCTTGAAGAATTTTTTAGAAAGTAAATTTGAAAACTAAATATTCTAAGAATATCTTGATTGTTGGACAGTTTTGGAAGTCTGCCATGGTCGATTGTTTGAGTAGAATTTCTGTGGGATTAAAGTTAGTTCATGGGGGCTTATGGTGGCCGAAATTAAGGTGCACAATGATGATGAAGAGGTCTGGTCAATTGAGTGACATATTATGGAAGGTTGCTAAACAAGGGTGGCTGGAATTTTGGAAACTAATCAAGCTAAATTGCAGGGATTTGTTGGAGAGATTTTCGGACAGCCATTGCTGGCTTTCGTTCAGAAGCTTGAGGGAAACAATGGAGCTCTGTTAATGGAGGTTTAAGAAAGGTTTTGACAGATTAGGGCTGGTGTTTCGGCTGGAAGAAAAATAGGAAACAAAGCTGGAAGTTTTGACTGCCTAGAATTTCACTGAACAGAAATTTCTGGGCAGATTTTCGGCTGCCACTTCCAGCTAATTTGCAGAGAGCTTGAAGGGGGATTTCTGGGGTATTCAAGGCTGGTTTCCAGCCTTCTTTATAGAGAAAAAACATGGCTAAGGTATTGAACAAAATTTGGAAGAAATCAGCTTGGTTTTGAACCTCCAAAGTAGCAATTTTGCCCAGAATTTTCACTGGTTTTGCACAGCCTTTGTGCAGCCCGAAAATGGCAGAAATAATTCATGTTTCAAACTGATCTTAAGGCCATTTTTCTGGCAGAATTTGGGAGGGAAAGTCAGCTAAGAAGCTCTACAATTTGAAGGTACAACAAGCTGAAAAATTTCAGCTCATTCTAAGAAGTAAGATGAACTAGTCTAGAGTGAAATTTCAGCAAGCTTACTAGAGGGATTTTTCCCCTTGGAATTTCCTACCATTCTTCCACATTTTTCAGACCATGAGAAGCCTTTTACTAGGACATTTTGATCTCACAAGATCACATCATTTTACTGAAATTTCTGGAAAGAAAATGGATAGAACATCTTGATCAAACCAAAGAGTTGAAAATTGAGGAAAATTAAGGATCAAGGGAAAATGAATTCCCTTTAAGAAATTCGAGTAGAGTAAAGGAGTGGAACGAGAATACTCCTAACATGTCTCTCTTAGGACCATCATCCCTACCTTACCCTAAGCTCATAAGACCAAAATTTCCTCCACTAAGCAAAAATAAAATTTAATCTAGCTAAAGCTTCTATGATGGAATTTGAACCTAAGACCTTAAGAATTAATTCCAAAGCTCTAACCACTACACCACAACAACTCTTGTTGATATTTTCACTAGAAAATTATTTTCCATTCAATCCACAGGCTATCTCCCTATTTTCACTTCGGGCAAAAATTACCATCTTGCCATTCTCACACAATACTCACCAACAAGACTTCAAGACAATAAAACCTGAATCCAAAACACATAAAAATCACATGAAAATATATTTAACCATGAAATAAAATATGATATGCATCCCAACCCCTTTACTCTAAGGTTGGTTTTGACCGGGGTTTCACAATCTATATATATAATGTGTTAGGAAAATGTAGCTTTGAAATCAAATAGGAGTCGTGCATGAAAATTGAACCAAAAAAAAAAAAAAAACACAATACTACGCAGTGGAAACCAAAAAACAATATCTTTGTGCTTTGTTATTCTCTTCACCCGTGAAGAAGCCGATGAAATTACTGGAAAAGCTCCCTCAACAGATGAGGTCTCAGGGACTGTCAAAACTTTCGATTGAAAACTAGCAATCTGCCTACTCCTTCATGGTATGAACGCGAAGCCCTTTGCTTCTCAGAATATTCTACCATCCAATTTATGTCAGTGAAACAACTTAGGTGAAGAAAGGCTCTTCTTGATCCTTTGCTATTAATTAGCAAAATCAAGAAGACACAAGGAAAAGAAAACGAACGAGAGAGAGATATGAGAAGAAGGCTTCTTTTTTTCCTTTGTGTTCTGTGTATATATTTCAATAGAGACCTATGACTATTCACTATATCTGATAACCAAAACACTGGAGTTTTGATATTTCAAAACTCCTGGAGGCAATTAATAGAAGAGGTTCGGCTTAGCCTAAACTCTTCTATTCCGTGAATAAAAAAACTCATTTAGTTCAGCCCATTGGGCCAATAATAATTTATTATTTTTCATAGACCCAATGAGCTCAAAATAATAACCATTAATTATTTATTTTTTGGACCTATTAAAATAACCCAATAAATAAT
Source organism: Voacanga thouarsii (assembly GCA_026120185.1). Taxonomy (NCBI): domain Eukaryota; kingdom Viridiplantae; phylum Streptophyta; class Magnoliopsida; order Gentianales; family Apocynaceae; genus Voacanga; species Voacanga thouarsii. The sequence goes on from JANUWF010001450.1 coordinate 721,626, forward strand.
TAATGAGCCTAACTAAACTAAAATAATTATTTAAAAAATATTAACTAGTTTAGGTCTAGGTTAATTTTCTAATTATTCAATTTGGGCTTAGGCCTTGAATAATTAATTAATCAAATAAATTAAATAATAAATTTAATTTATCTCGTTCTTTTACTTTATCCTAGTCCAAAAATAAATTAAACTTTTTGAATAAAATAAAATCTTTTTTTTATTGAGACCATTTCCTCGGCCTAAAATTAATTAGGACTCATGGGCTATTCCAAGGACAAAAAGACACATCGCTTTGGCTACTAAAATGACCAAAATACGCTTATTATATAAATAGCTATATTTTACATTTTAAAAATTTCTTAATATCACCATAAGAAAATATTGATCCCAAGGATAATGCGACGTTAGCTATGTCTTCGTCCTACAGGTGAAATAATAAAAATACCCCTCTACATATTGGCGTGCATTTAGAGAGGAAAGAGTGTACTAATACCTCTTTAAAAGATATCTACCATCCTTAGACTTCTAGTCCAATGATCCACGACTTCTTGGAATATTTTTGATTTCTAAGGGAGCTACCATAAAGCCAATATCCAAGTTATATTTCCCAGGGTCCCAGATAATTAGATTATTCAGACAACCACAATGAGCGATATAGTGTAGACACTATCTTATACAAGTTTGTCTTGACTAACTAGTTACATATACCCAACATACAAGTATATTGGTCCTTCTAAAGAACCTCAATTATATTATATCAAAACATACACTTCCAATTTCGTCATATCACCAACTCATACTCAAACTATAAAGTATAAGTCCACGCTGTAACAGTAGTAGTCTAGATTTCTATCACATAGTACTTTTAGAAACTACTACTACAACTCTTATTCTATGTATTTGAAATGCGCTTGTGTTATGAGATGAGAAAGCTACTCATTAGTTAAAGGTAAGCAATTCCCTATTTGAAACTCATAACACAATAACCTTACTATGATGAGATCTCTATTAGCATCATTCAGTTAAGAATAATAGTTTACGTGTTAAGTATCCTATGGTCCATACCTTATTGTGAAAAATCTCCATTCACATGAACCATTTTGTTTATCGAGCATTGTACTTTGATTCCAATCTTTGGAGTCTTATTTAGGACCGCCTATGGGATGGATATTGGGTATAATGTAAAGTAAACGAAAGTAGTTGAGAGGGTCAATAAAGGATTCACCACTCCTAATAGTAGGAGAGTATATCTCAAGGCTACTTGTAGAAATCATTACTCGTGAAGTCCTTGGCCAAGGTGACTATGTGATGGAAATGGTTCCAATTGATATACATATCGAGTAATGAATTTCTTGAACAAGTACTAAAATATTCGGGCCAGAATAAATAATATTCTGGAGGGAGTTGGCACTAATTCCATACTCTAGACCGAATGAGATATTGTAGGGTGAAAGGAGTTTATTGCACCGATAATTTGCTATTGAAAGGTTCATATCAAGCCACTTGACTTTCTAGACTTTTGGGTGGTCAAGAGTCGTTGCTAGATGTCGCTCTTGATATGCTGAATATGGATTTATTAATTAGAGAATTAATAAATTTAATTCTTTATTTTATTAAGGATTATTAATTCTAATATTGTTAGAATTAATTCATATTATGCTACCAATAAGACCAAGAAACCTAATGGGTCGCACACAATAAAGGTTTGAATACTCAAATATATTATTTGATAATATTGTGGGGTTAATTAAGAGAAGGGAATATATTTATAGGTGAATTATAAGTTTGTTATAATTCATGGGACCTAATTGTAATTAAGTAAACTTCAAGGACCAATTTGTTGATAATTGGACGTTGAAGGACTAAGTTGCAATTTGTGATAATTATAAATCTATAAATATAAGGAAATGGTTTTCTTAGGGTAAGAGACACAGACTATTCACGCAATAACAGAGAAACCGTTTCTCTGCCTCTCTTTTCTTGATCAAACCCCAGCCTCCTAAATTGTACTAGCATAGAATTGTGAGATTGTGAGCGTTCAACTTTGTGTGGATTATCATTAGAGGGAGTTCTTACTTGGACTTCAGTTGAGCTGCGGTGAACCGGTTTTGTGATCTGGATCGCGCCTGCGTTCTTAGGACAAGAAAATTTTAAATTCCGGCTTCACGAGGTAATAAGCGTGATCTTCTCCCTTTTCCCGTTTCTACTGCAAACCCGTGATCCATGGCTTAGATTTCTTGTTGTTTTCCGCTGCGTTTAATCTGATTATTTAATATAGAAATCCTATAGTGGTATCAGAGCCTACGGGTTTGTGTTTTAATGGGATGTTTTATTGCTTTGAATTGTTCAAGCATGTAAATTGCATGATTATAGCATGTAAATTGTATGATCATGTCTGTTGGTTTGTATGTAATCGTCTGGGTTTTGTTTTGAATAATCTGGGTTGCAAAAATTGTTTTTGCGTTGTGGGTTTTGTGCTTTTGAAAATATTGCAGAATGGTTCTGCGTCTGCGTTCAGCGTTTTGGCCTCAGTTGATGTTCATGCTGTAATTAAGCATTCCGTTTAACAATTTGGAATGTTAAATTGATTGTGAGAATGATCACAATGGTTTGTTAATAAAGATTAACAAAGATCAACGTCAAAAACTGGTTTTGATTGATCTAGGAACGACCCTGAATTGAACAAAATTTTCTAGAAAATTCAAGCCTCGTGCGGCCTGGAAGAACCGCCAGGCGGTTTGGGGGCCAGCCGTTGAGCGGCTGGCACTGTAGCTGCCCAAGCCGCACGCGGTGGTTACTGTTCGATGTTTAAAAAAAAAAAAGGAGAATTTTATTTTTTTTTGGGTTTCTTATTTTTCCTTTTGAGAATAGATTCTAATAATGATTAGAATTTATTTGAAACCCTTAATTTTGAATTTTTTTATTTTTTATTTACAAGCAGGACCCACAATTTTCTAAAATTTGATTTTGGCCCAAAATTTTTCAAAAATTTGATTTTGGACCCAGAGCTTTCCAAAATGGTGATTTTGGATGTTTGTGCATTGGATGTTGTATGCTTACTATTTTAAGCATGTTTTTCTGGCATGGTGGATGGTTATGGACTTAGACCAAATATATCTGTTCATGCATAATTTACCACTTTGTTTTAATGAAATAGGGCTTGCATGTCCTGCCTTCTCTCAAATTCTGATGTAATTATCTTCTCATCTAACTCCCCTCAAATGTAACTCGAGGCTTCTCCTTTTAGGAAATTATGTAATTAGATTATATAGGTTAGATTGAGGTAGAATTTTATTTTCAAGATTTTGAAGATGGCGTTCAAAATAAGGCGAGATGGTAAGACTCTCTACTTATGTCATGCATGAACACATAGGGTTGACCATATTAATTTTCTTGGTGGCTCGAGGAAATTAATTTAGAAAGTCCATAACCATGCCACGTAATTGTTTAATACCATGTTCATCAATTTATGCTGCTTATTGATAAATTGTATGCATACCTAACGATGAGACCACTAAAAGGAACAAATCCCTCAAATAATATTAAATCTAATGCCTTCCATTAATATAGTGAGAACGAGAGCTATTTTTCGAGATCAGGTTGTTGGGCAAACCCAAGCCTACTTGACATCGAGTATGTTTAAGCTATAGAATTTAAATTCATGTTAATGGGGTTGATTTAACTAATTTCTTTATCTCGGTTGGGCTAACCCAAGTATAAAGAAAATTAGAGGCAAAGTTGGGCTAGTATTTGATACTTTAATGATTAAAAGATATTAATCACCCAATGATTTGTAGTTACTTTTTGATGTAATTGGTATTGGATACCTACCACTGAACTAAAGAGTGGCATGTTAGGCTAACCCAAGGTTATTATTAAGGAATTTGGATACTGATCCACTAAGAAAGTTTCCAACGGGCTTTCCCGAGTCAATAGTGAGGGCTATTGGTTTGAGTAAAATAGTGGAATAATTATGTGCTTAATTAAAGACCTAATTAATTGCATTGCATTTGCATATACATGTTCTAATAATTCTATCTTTACATCTAGGTCATTTGCATCATGTCGACAAACCTAAACTTGCGTAGCATCTTGGAAATAAAGAAGCTCATTGAATCAAACTATTTGGACTGGTATAGAAACTTGAGAATCGTTCTCAAGTCGGAAAGGTTGCTCTACGTGGTAGAAGCTCCTATTCTGCCACCTCCAGCTCAAGATGCTCCTGCTGAAGAACATGCTGTCCACAAGAAGCACAAAGAAGATAGCGACACAACATCTTGTATCATGCTGGCGTCAATGTCTCCTGAGCTGCAAAAATTGCAGGAGCATATGGATGCTCAATCGATAATCCTCCATCTTTGGATTGTGAGACTGCACCAGTATTGTTGCAATACATCACAACTGATTTGTCCATTTGTGGCATGACTCCATGTGAAACCCCAGTCAAAACCAACCTTAGAGTAAGGGGGTTGGGATGCATAACATACTTTATTGCATGATTAAATATATTTTTATTTGATTTTATGTGCCTTGGATTTGAGTTTTAATGTCTTGGAGGCTTGTTGGTGAATATTGAGTGAGAAGGGTAAAATGGTAATTTTTGCCTGAGGTGAAAATAGGGAGATAGCTTGAGGATTGAATAGGAAATAAGTTGCTAGTGAAAATAACAACAAGAGTTGTTGTGGTGTAGTGGTTAGAGCTTTGAAAATTAATTCTTGGGGTCTTGGGTTTAAATTCCATCATAGGAGCTTTAGCTTGGTTAAATTTTATTTTTGCTTGGAAAGTAATAATTTCGGTCTTAAGTGCTTAGAGTAGGGGAGTGATGATGTCCTAAGAGAAACATGTTAGGAGTATCCTCATTCTACTCCCTTGCCCTACTCGAATTTCCTAAGAGGAATTCATTTTTCCTTGATATTTGATTTTTCCTTAGTTCTCAACTTATTAGTGTGATCAAGTTGTTCTAGTCATTTTCTTTCCAGAAATTTCAGTAAAGTGCTGTGGTCTTGTAGGATCAAAATGTCTTAGTAAAAGACTTCTTATGGCCTGAAAATGTGGAAGAGTTGTGGGAGATTCCAAGAGGAAAAATTCCTCTAGTTAGCTTGTTGAAAATTCACTCTAGCTAGTTCATCTTCCCTCTTGGAATGAACTGAAATTTTCCAGCTTATTGTACCTTTAAGGTGCGAGTTTCTTAGCTAGCATTCCCTCCCAAATGCTGCCAGAAAAATGGTCTTTTGGATCAGCTTGCAACCTGAATTCTTTAGCCATTTTCGGACTGCTCAAAGCTGGAGCAAAACCAGGAAAAATTCCTGTACAAATCGCAACTTTGAGAGTCCAAAACCAAGCTGTTTTCCTCCAGAATTTGTTGAGCACTTTAGCTAAGTTTTTCCTCCATGAAGAAGGCTGGAAACCAGCCTTGAATACCCCTGAAATTCCCCTTTAAACTCTCTGCAAGATGGCTGGAAAATGGCAGCCGAAAAAGCTGTCCAGAAATTCCAGCCTAGCGAAATTCTGTGCAGTCCAATTGTCCAGTTTTGTTTCCTAATCTTCCTCCAGCTGAAACACCACCATTGTTCTGCATAAACATTCCTTAAACCTTCAGTAACAAAGCTCCATTATTCCCCTTAAGCTTCTGTACGAAATTCAGACATGGCTGCCCGAAATTCTCTCCAACAAATCCCTGCAATTATGCTTGATGAATTTCCAAAATTCCAGCCACCATAGTGTAGCAACTTTCTATAATGTATCCCTCAAATAACCAGACTTCTTCTTCACCATTATGCTCCCTATTTTCAGCCACCATAAATCGTCCTTAAACCAGCATTAATTCTACTGAAATTCTGCTCAAAGCAGTCGGCCATGACAGACTTCCAAAGCTCTCCAACAATCAAGATATTCTAGGATATTTAGTTTCCAAATTTACTTCATAAAAATATTCTTTAAGGATTTTAACAACTAGCCTTTCCTTTTCCCTTCCAAATCAGAGAACCAACCTCCTAAACCCTACAGAAAATTCGGCAGCCCTAATTCTCTCAGAATTTCGGCAGCTGCACAACACAATCTCTCAAATTCCTTCAGCCTTCAAGAACACACACACTACAGCAAGAACACCTACTTCTTCCTTTCACCTAATACCCCTCCAAACCACTTCAAACCTTCTCTAAAATCTCCAGATTTGACCTACTCACTGCCATGAGTCCATCAACACCATTCTTAACATCAAACTCCACAAATCAACCCGCTACTTCGGATCAAAACCAGAAAATTCTGTGAAGGTTCAAGAACACCTTCAAGGTAGGATTGTTCTAACAACTTCATCTTCTCCAATTTTGATCTCAAGTGAGAATATATGTGAATAAACATGCTAATGGTCTCTTTTTCTCTCTCTCTCTCTTCCTCTCATGGCCGAAACTCTCTCTCTTGGCCGGATGGCTTCATCTTCTATGGTCATGCTATCTCCATCTTCCTTGGTCAAATTTAGGCATCTAGGAGTTGAGATCCGTTTTAAACTCCTTCAAAGCATTCATCAACCAAGTAAGTGCCTTCAATCTTTCTTTTAAATCCTAGATTCATGTATCTAGGATGATGTTGTTAGAAGGTGGATTATGATAGGGTTTGAGTATGTATTGTTGAGATTGAAGCATGAATATATGTATGATTGTGAAGGAGATGAGATTTATGCATGGAAGGATTATCTTGGTTGATAGTATGATGATTTGAGGTTTGATGCATGTCATAGGAGGTATTTGTGATGAAGTATGTTAGAAATTATGCCACCTTTGTTGAATAGGATTTATATGCATGTTGGATTTTTGAAGCCATGATCATATTTATACTAGTAAGGGTTAGATTATGTCTTGATAAATTGAGATCTATGCTTGTATGCATGATTTGGATGATTTGATGAGTTGAAGAGTTGTATATGTTCATGCTAGTGAATAACCATGGAAATATGATCATGATCTAGTTGTCCCTAAGCAAATTTTTATTTCATGAATAAAATATTTAATAATATAATTTTGCTAGTGATTTTGAAAAACCCTAGGAATGGTGGATTTGGAATATTATATTTATATAAAGGATAATTTAGTCAAATAAATAATAGTTTTAATAGAAAAATAAAATATATAGATATTTTATAAAATAATGAAATCAACTAAAGCCTTTTTATGGAAATAATCATAATTAGTAAAATACTTATTATCTTTTAATCAAAGCCTATTAAAACTTATTTATTATTTTTCAAGGAAGACTCATTAGAATTCATTTTCAACTAACTTTGGTTATCAGTTAATTTCTAACAACTAAATTATTAATAACTCATTATTTTCCCTAATAACCACTTAGGACTCTTGATCAAATAAACTCTAAATTTTTCTTAGCAAGATTTAAACTTTCAACATCTTAGAATTTATTTCCCAAACCATTAGTTATTTTAAATATCAGATTAGGCTCAACCTATAAACCTATTTATTTATTGTTTGGCCTTAAAGCTTGGGACACTAAGATCATGGTAGTAGCAAGTCGAGTTGATTTAAAATTGAGGAAGTGGATTGTGGTTTGAAATTGATTGTGATTTGTATTTGCCATGTGGGGTTAGGTTAGCTGTTGGGGACCTCTTTATTGTGAGCAAGAATCAGGTAAGCTCCTGCATAAAAACTTGATTGTTGAAAAATGTTTAATTATGGCAAGCCAAATGTAGAGTGCATGGACACTCATTTTTGTAAAGGCAATTGAGGGTTGTCTCCTGTTTTATTTCCGTCAGATGAGTTATTTGAAATTTAATAAGCATATTTTCTCAAACTCAGAACTCTTTCTGAAACTGTTTTTGACAAAGATTTTGGAAACTCTTAATTGCCATGTTCAAGTGGAACTGTGTTTGTTCATTTTTCCCAAGTGAGATACGTTACGTTGAGTACTCAATAAGGGTGGACTACTAGGGTTAGTCTTTGAGGGGTTAGGGTAAGCCTCTCAGTAGGTGGCCACCTCTGAGGGGCGAGTCCTTCCCGGATAGGACGTCAGTCCAGTGGGTCGTGCCGGTCCGAGCTAGCAGTGTTCTTTTCAGTCGAGTGACTGTGTTTTGCCGGAATGGACACCCGGTTGTTGTTTGGGTATAGAGAAGGAGGAGTATCTTGCCCAGTATGCCGATCACCTACTTTTGTTAGTCTGCACAAAGTGTGGCATTCTGACCGGCGGTATGCACAAAGTGTGGCATGCTGACCATTCGATTATGGGGCCCAACGTGTGGTAACCCGTAATCCTTTCTTTTGGGTGGTTGATTTTCTAAATTATGTATGGCTGGAAAGGCCAAAACACCACTCTTGCTTTTGACGGATGTTTATTGCTTGCCAGTGATCTCTTATAAAGAATTTTATACTTTGCATTCACGAACTGTTTTCACCCGACACTTAAACATACACGGACTTACTGAGATTTCTGTCTCACCACCATTTTTACCATGATTTCAGGTCGGTCCTGCTGTGGGGGGTGAGTAGCTTGATATTGCCTGCTTTGGAAGATTTTCTGATAATTCATTTTGTGTAATGTTTCAGGGAAGATGAGGGTGGATGAATGTTATTATGGATTTGTTTTGGGTATTCTTGAATTTATTCGTGGATTTATTGGATTTATTTTTGGGATGTAATAAATTTTAAGTTCAAGTATTATTTTTATTCCGCAATTTTTATTTGTGTGACTTAGTTATAAAGACCCTTTGTCCTTTGGACGGGGCGACATCCCCGACCCTGGCGGGCCTAGGTAGTGGGGTGTTACACTCCAAGTTCCAAAAGGAACTTTCGGAGCCAAACTGTTTCCTTGGATGTCTCCGAAGCTGCCATAAACTCAGCTTCTATGGTTAAGTCAGCAATGTAAGATTGCTTGATACTCCTTCATGAAATGGCTCCTCCAGACAAGGTGAAGACATATCTATTAGTGGATTTTCTCTCATCCTTGTCTGCATGGAAGTTTGAGTCCATATATCTTGTAAGAACTAAGTCATCAGTCCTGTAAACCAGTATATAATCTCTCATACCTTTAAGATACTTGAGAATATACTTTACAGCCTGCCTAAACTTCCCCGGAGTTTGACTGATATCTGCTTACTAATCCCACGGTAAAGCAGATATCTGGCCTAGTACATATCATAGCGTACATAAGACTTTCCACAGCTGAAGCATATGGAATCTTACTTATTCTATCATCTTCTTCTTGAGACTTTGGACAGTCCTTTGAAGAAAAAGACAACCTATGTTTACAAGGGATCAACGCTCCCTTACATGAGTCCATGCTGAACTTGGCCAGCATCTTGTCCATGTATGTAGTTTGGGATGAACTTAACATTCTCTACTTCCTATTACTAAGAAGCTTTAATCTGAGAATGTAATTGACTTCACCCAAGTCCTTCATACTAAATTGACAAGATAGCCAAACCTTAGTAGATGACAGTGTCTCTATATCATTTCTAATGAATAGAATGCCATCCACATACAGTACAAGAAAAACCACGTTTATGTTTTCTAATTTCCTATACACACATGGTTCATCCTTGTTTTGAATGAAATCGTAAAATTTTACAATCTTATCGAAACGAATGTTCCATACTCTGGATGCCTACTTAAGTCCATAAATGGATTTCTTGAGCTTACAAATCATATGCTCTTAGCTTACAGCAATAAAGCTTTCTGGTTGGGACATATAGATGTCTTTACTAAGATAGCCATTTAAAAATATCGTCTTGACGTCCATTTTCCATCTCTTATAATTAAAATGTCATGCGATGGCAAGAAGGATACAGATGGACTTAAGCATGGCTATCGGGAAAAAGGTTTCCTTATAATCGATTCCTTCTTTCTGAGTATATCCTTTTGCCTTAAGCCTAGATTTGAAGGTTTTTACTTTCCCATCCACTTCCCTCTTCCTTTTGTACATCTACTTATACTCAATGCATTTTATCCCTTCAGGTGAAGCTACAAGATCCCAAACCTGATTAAAGTACAAACACTTAATCTCAACTTTTATTGCTTCATGCCATAGATTTGCATCAACATCAGCGATAGCCTCCTCGTATATAGTGGGATTTTATTCCTAATGGTCACAGACTAGGTCAAAGACCTCTCTAGTCCATCTTTTGGAATCCTAGATATCCTCCCACTACGTTGAGGCTTCGTTTGTATAGGTTCCTGAAGCTGTGCCTCTTCTTGTTCTAAAATCAGGTTAGAAAAAGTTAATTCAGAAGATAACTTCTCTTCGAGTTCTATCCTTATTGAATTTTTAGTGGATGTACTTTGATCATCCTCCAAGTATCTAGCATTATTACTCAAAAGTACTTTTGCTTCTTAGGATGATAAAAGTAACCATCCTTTGTACTTTTTGGATACCCAACAAAATAGAATAATTCCGATTTTGAATCTAACTTCTTTCCCTTGATCAGTACATAAGCTGGACAATAACATATCTTGAGATGATTGAGAATTGACTTATGCCTAATCCACATCTCATAGGGTGTCATTGGTACTGACTTGGAAGGCACCAAGTTTAAAATATATGCTGCTGTTTCTAGGGCATATCCCCAAAAAGACATTGGAAGAATAGCATGAGACATCATACTTCGGACCATTTCCATCAATGTCCTATTCCTTCTCTCAACTACTCCATTTTTCTGGGGTGTTCCTGATGCAGAGAGTTGGGATACTATCCATTGATATACCATGTAGTCCTTGAATTCACCAAGGAGGTATTCTCCACCACAATTTGATCGTAAAGTCTTAATTAGTTTACCTGTCCGACGTTCCACTTCAGCCTTAGCTTTTGAACTTGTCAAAAAAGTCATACTTGCGTCTCATCAGATAAACATAACCATGCATTGTACAATCATCTGTGAAAGTAATGAAGAACTCAAACCCCCCTCTAGCTAGAGTAGACAAAAGACCACACACATACTTGAATATAACCATGCATTGTACAATCATCTGTGAAAGTAATGAAGAACTCAAACCCCCCTCTAGCTAGAGTAGACAAAAGACCACACACATTAGTGTGAACAAGACTCAGTGCTTCCTTAGCTTTATCTGCCTTTTCGATAACAGACCTTTTGGTCATTTTTTCATAAGACAAGATTCACACTAAGGCCAACTTTCCAATCTCAATGAGCCTAAAGACCCATCATGGATTAACCTCTGAATCCTGGTTGAGTTAATGTGATCCAACTTTAGATGCTAGAGTCATTGACATTGGTCTTCTATTCTTATTTAAAGGTTCAAATTGAGTGTTATTCAATTGACTATTAATATGATTAATGAAGAATAGATTTCTATACATGTGCTCAATATATATTACTTCTCCATTTCTACTAATAGTTATATCAGAATGGAAATAAATAGAATAATCTTAATTTATTAGTTTTGCAACTGAAATCACATTCTGTCTAAAACCAGGAACAAATAAAACATCCTTCAAAATAACTATTCTATTACAATCAAAAGTGAGTTCCAATTCTCCTATTGTAAGGGCCCAAACTTGTGCTCTATTTTTCACGCGTAGTCCATGTTCGTCCTTCTAGAGTCTTCTAATCTTTCTAAGCCCCTGCAAAGAGTTACAAATATGATTAATAACTCCTAAATCAACAATCTAAGTAGAAGTTGATCCAATCATTGATATAGACTCTAGATAGAAAACATTACCTGTGAGATTTTTGTGCCTGAAGATCTGGACACTCTTTTTTCCAGTGTCCCTTCTTCCCATATTTGAAGCATTTGCCATTGGGTTTGTCTTTGGGTTGGGACTTGGACTGGTGCACTGCATTCCTCTTCTTTTTCTTGAACTTTCTGAGCTTGGGCCTAGTTCTTGAAGAAGAAGCCATCATAGTTCCAACTTGTAGCTTCATGACATTCTTTGCCACTTGGAGCTTCTCATCAACTTAGTTAAACTCATGTTTAACTTATTTATGTTATAATTCAATTTAAACTGAGTAAAGGAGCCTGACAGAGATTCAAGAACCATATCCACTTGGCTCTCGGGGTCAATGACAGCTCCCAAGACTTCTGCTTCCTCGAAAGTAGAATCATTTTGAGCATATACTCTTTGACTGATGCTCCCTCAGCCATCTTAGTGTTAATGATTGTTCGAAGAGCCTCCTATCTTGTGGGCCGGTTCTTGTCCGCGAACATTGTGGCTAATGATGTATTTATATCGTATGCAGTTGCCATGTGCTCATGTTTGGATTGGAGCACATTCGACATGGAGGCTAGTGTATAGCATTGTGCCATCTCATCAACCTTTTTTCATACTTTTTCAGCCTCTCACTTCTCAGCAGTGGAACCTTCCCCGATCACAGAGTAGGTCTCATAAAGGACATACTTATACTCCTCGACTGTGAGTATTATGTCCAAGTTCATTTTTCAGTCCATATAATTTGGATCCATTAGCTTATTCTTGCGGAGAATAATGACTAAGGGACTGAAAGAACCTATACCAACCATTTCTGAAATTTAAAAAATAAAAGAAATTATCAGAATTGTGAAAATAAAATAATTTTGTGCACTTTATCTTATATTAAACTGATAATAGCTAACCTCATTACTATTATCTTTAACATGATTAATTTAGTTTTTAGAAAAACTGACATAACTTCTTGAAAAGATTAACAATTTTCTAAGCTAGGTGTGTGTTAATTACCACAAATTAATTTCCCTTATAGGTAATGATCTAGAAGATAACTCCATTGAGGGGATAGCCGTTTTTTCTTATTTCCTATGAACATACTTCAGACTATAACCTCCAACGTGGGCTGACCGATCATAGTTCGTGTCTCTAGTTATTAATTACATCATTCCATTAGTTCTAGATCTTTGTAGTATCTTCATCCTATACGGGTTCACCGCCAGGGTGACATGAGGAGACCCACGATCTCTAATGAGGATCGTGATGGAAGCCGTTGAGCCATCAAAACCCTCTTCCACTTAGTTTTTAAATAAGAGTTTTCTTGAAAAAATATCATTTGAAGATTTTCAATTTTCTCCTTTAACTTAAAATAAAATATCTAAATCTATAAAAATTTCTATGTCAAGGTTTATATCCTTTCAGAAAATTTTCTTCACGGATTAATTTTATTTAAGTTAAGCACTCAATAATTTCAAAAATTTTCCATTTAAAATTTCCTAGAGATTTTGATCTCAAGGTTTTATTTGACAAAAATAAATTTTCCTTTGCTAAAATGAATTAAAATGGGTTTTCCATTTTAACTTACAAAAATTTCTAAATCCAAAATATTTTCTATGTTAAGAATAAAAAACTTTTAAGAAAATAACCAAAGATTAATTTTTGTTTAAGTTAAAATAATTATTTAATTAAGAAAAAATATTTTTCCTTGTCAAATAAAATTTTCCAAAGACTTTTGTCTTTGAGAAAACGTGTACAAAGGAATTAAAATAAATAGAATGCTACAAAATTGTAAACGTTTTCATTCTTTTCTATTTTTAATCCTAAGTGCCAAAATAATAGAATTAAACACATTAATTAAATTAATTAATGATATTGTTTAATCCTAAAATTCCTTTACTATTATTTTTCATGAAAATATTCAAAGGATATTAACTATTGCAAAATAATAACTTCGCCTAGTATGTGACCAAAAACTGAAAAAAAAAACAAAAATTACAAGAGAATTTTTTTTCTTCTTGGTCTTGTGCACCTGTCGCATAGGATCATGCCCCATAGGAAGACCCATGGGCCATGGACCGCGGGCACCCCCACAGATGCCTCGGGAAGCATCCTAGGCATGATGCAATTGCATCCTGCCCAGGATGCTCTTTGCATCCTTAGTGCACGATTGAGCCGAGGCGCGCCTGGGCCCAACTACGCTTGGCCTGGGTGCCTACCTCAGCTCTAGGTAGGGCTGTTCATGGGTTGGGTTGGTTCGGTTTTAACTATTTTTTAACCCAACCCAAATATTTCGATTTGAAATTTTTGAACCCAAACCAAACTATTTAAATTTCAAACCGTCGGTTTGGGTTGGTTCGGATTGTACATAATTTACTACTACTCAAAATGCCTATGAAAAAGCACAATATTTCATTAACAAAATTTGGTTCTCTTGTCCATCTCCTTTCCAATACCTTCTATATCTACATTTTCATCATCACCCCTGTACTACAATATACACATGCTTCTTCAATCATAAACATTTCATAGCAAAAAAATTCCACAAGCAATACCAACAACTAAACAATATAAACATACCACATAGAAAAAAGATAAAGCTTATTTATAGATCACGAGAACTAACAAACAATGAATATCTGAAGGAAAATCCCAGCATTATATAAGAAACCCTTACATAAAATCCCAAAATCCTCAAATTCATAAAATAGAAGGAAAATATTTAAGAGCCTATCAATGGCTGGAAAATTTCAGCAAATTCCACAATTGAGGCACAGATATACACCACCAAATCCTTGAGCTTCCAACTCAAAGATGTCATCATTTTCTTCATCAATGAGTGATTGATTGGCAACTTTAAGAAGTTCAGCTTGACAAAGATAGAAAAATTAAAACATCAGGTTATAAAAAATAATCACAAACTATTATTAATTTGATTAAATGAAAAGAATAAATATATTTGAGTTCATACAAGCATGGACATGGAAGGCAAACTTCAATCACCAACAATTGGAGTTGTTTCTCCAAGTGCCTCAGCTACTTCAGTGCATGGAGAGTTTGAAAATTCTACAATAAATAGAAATAGTCACTAGTCAGCTATTGCAATTTTTTTTTTAAAATAACAAAATAGTCAATAACATTAAACTATCAATAATGAATTACCTTTCTCAATTGCCTCATATTTCTCCACTTGATCCATAGCATCACAAAGATCAACAGAATATGGATTAGATCGCAACCAATTTTGACAACATAAAAGTGCTTCAACCATTTTTGGAGAAAGAGAGCTCCTAAATGGATCAAGAATACGCCCACTAGTGCTAAAAGCAAATTCTGAAGCTACTGTAGACACTTGTATAGCCAACACATCCCTTGCAACTTGAGAAAGGGCTAGATACTTTTCAGAATTCATTTTCCACCACTCTAATATATCAAATGATGTGCTATTGGTTTCACAAGCATCCATCAAGTATCTAGTAATCTCTGATTTGGTCTCCACACTTTGTTCCTCTTCTAAATGTTTTGCAAATTGAGATTCTAGATACTTAGAAGTGTCCTCAAAATCATCAACATCAATGGAACATCTACTTTGTTCTTCATTTTGTGTACCAGTTCCAATATTAACACCCTCACATGAATTACCAAAAGCATAGTGATCATATAATTGAATTAAATTACTCTCCACCTTTTCCACCAAAGATTTAGTCTTCAAACTATTATCCCCATATAATTGATTGAAACAGAACTTCACATACTTCATTTTATAATGAGGATCAAGAACAATTCCAACAAATAACAAGATATTCATATTGTTAAGATTTCCCCAATACTTGTCAAATTTAGCTTGCATACGTGAAGCCATTAATCTCAAGGATGCATCTCCAGATTTAGCCAATTTAGCCAATCTAGTTTGGACAGCCACAAGTTCATGAAAAAAACAGTTTGTTGTCACATACAATGAACCAGAAAATTTAACTGTGACATTGTAAAAAAGTCTAAAAAACCTCACAAAGCACCTAGCATTTTCCCAATCAACAAAGTTAGGAGGTCCAAGACTTTTTGATGCTTTTCCTTTTCTTTTTCTGCTATTTTCCTCATCATTCACATCATTATCTTCATTAGAACCAAATTACATCAAATACCTTGGATTATCTTCTTCCAACCTTTCAAATGCTTTTTCAAATTTTTCAGCAGCTTCCAATATTAAGGATGTAGAATTCCATCTAGTTTTCACATCAAGGCAAACAAGACTTTTACTTTCTATTTTTTCTTTCTCCACACACTTTTTAAATGATTCAAGTCTAGATGGAGAAGAACTCACATATCTCACAGCATTTCTAATCTTTACAATTGATTTATTTTGCTCTTCTAAACCATCCCTCACAATAAGATTCATAATATGAGCACAACATCTTACATGCAAGTAATCATGTGCTAAAATTGTTTCTTTCCAATCCTTAGTTCTTCTTTTCAAGTATCTAATTGCCCCATCATTAGAACTAGCATTATCAACTGTAATAGTGAAAATTTTATCAATGCCCCATTCTAACAAGCTGTCCTCAACACTTTTTCCAATTGTTTCTCCTTTATGATTAGGAACTTGAGAAAAAGCTATAATCCGCTTATGAAGTTTCCAATCATTTCCAATCCAATGAGTAGTAAGACACATATAATTTAGATTTTGAATAGAAGACCAAGTGTCAGTAGTAAGGCACACTCGATGTGATTTCAATGTCTTTTTCAACAATTTCTTCTCACTATGATACAAAGTCATACAATCTCTAGCAACAGTTAGGCGAGAAGGTACAACAAACTTTGGTTCTAATGCATTAGAATAACTTCAAAATCCCTCCTCTTCTACAACTCTAAATGGCAGCTCATCAATAATACACATTTTTGCCAATGCTTGTCTAAGCTCTTCAGGACTGAATTTTTTAGATTTCATGGAAGAATTATTAGCATCTATATCTGTTTTTTCAGTCTTAAACTTGTCCAAAGTTGTTTGGCCTTGCTCAGGAGAAAAAGGACTCTTCTTGCAAAGACGTTCCAAATGTTTCCACATAGTACTAGTTCCACAGTCTTTAGTAGATGCAGCATAATCTTTACCACAATAATTACAGGCAGCCCTTTCATTATTAGAGTCCATCCTAGTAAAGTGATCCCAAATTTCACTTCTTTTATTAGAATCATCTTTGGATTGCAGCGATTTTACCTTTTGCCTTTTTTTAGGCCGAGTTCGAGGAAGAGAGGCTTTCAATTTTGTTTCTCCTTCTCCTCGTTTTTGGGAGGTTTCACCTTCACCTTTATCTCCCATCTGCGAAATTAAAACAATAATTACAAATTTACAATTATGATAAACAAAGAGCAGCAACACAGATTGTCTCCATTTTTTGTATGAAATATAATCTATTAATTTTTATATTACTCAAATAAAAAACTGGCTAAAAAATAAAGCAAATATGTTATCACATTCAGAACTTTAACTTGTGACAGATAGAAGTTTGCTTGTATGCTCAGCCTCAGAGGTAGTGACAATTACTGCATATCATCATCCTTATTTCTGATAATACATGCAAGTATACATACATCATTGGCAAACCAAAATTTCTAGGCCAGATGAGATTAGATTGGCCAATCAAAGAAATAATCACATAATTTCATTGCAAATTCGCTTATCATCCTTGGAAATCGCAAACACATTTAAAATCTCAAGAAAGACAGACTCCCTTCTCCCTCCCACCGAAAGACAGAAACATCAAAACGAAAAAACATGTGCATCATGCAAACTTTTAGCCAGTATTTTTATTATGCGATCATTATTTCTCATTGCTTTGTCAAATATGGAACATTCTTCTCTAAGACCAGGAAAAAGTCCAAAGATCAAGAAAAAGTCCAAAGATCTGGAGTCGATTTATCCAGAAATCGAATAGCACAAAATAGTAAGAACCAGATCCAACATTTCCAGCTCACAGAGAAGACAAAAGCTCCAACAACATAGGAAGCTGAGTGTTGGAGAAAATAGAAAAACCACCTCTTTAACAGTTCGAAATCAGTTTTTCAAACCGATTACGCATAATTCAAACCAACAAATCAAACAAATTCAGCTCCAACCGAGCCAGATTAAGATACAAGTGATTACCAGCTGAATCTCACGAGACACTCAAAATTGACAAAAGCAGATCTAGATACAAGGAAATAAACCAAAACCATCAAATTTAACAAGCCTCTAAACAACGCATTACCAGCAAAACAAGCAATAATGCTCTTCCAGCTGGAGTCGATTGAACACGAGGATGAAGGTAGATCTTGTACTTCTTAGCAGCCTAGCAAGGATTTGGAGAGTGGAAAAGGGAAAGCGAAGAGAGGTTCCGGCTGGCCGCTGGCACTAGAAATGAACTGGTTGCCGGTTGGGAGTCGAGACCGTGGGACAGAGATGAAGAGAGAGTGTGGGAGAGTGAGTCTGTGAGAGAGTCAATGACTCAATAATGCTGTCTGAGTAGGGTTTCAATTTTTTTAATTTTAAAAATAAAATAAATTTAATTAATAAATATATTTTATATATTTGGGTTTGGGTTGGGTTGGGTTAGGTTGTACAATTTTTAAAAATCGAACCAAATAATCGGTTTGTAATTTTTTTAACCCAACCCAAACCAACCTAACCCAAAAAATCAAAATTCGGTTTGGGTTGGGTTGGTTCGATTGGTTTGGTTCGGTTTTTTTTATTTTTATTGAATAGCCCTAGCTCCAGGCAGACCGAGCTGTGCCTCGGCTCGGCTCAGCTGGCGGCTCGGTTTGTCTTCTTCCTTTTTTTTTTTCCCACTGTTTCGTCTGCAAATTTCTCCAGAATGTTGCAACTCTTTGTGATCAATCTAAGGTGGCTTCTTGCTATATTTTTCATCAAAAATAAACATCACACCCGCCTATATCCTTTCAAATTGGGTTTACACGATACCTAAACAAAGCATTGAAATTTTACAGCGTTTCTTATACCTCAACCTTGAGGTTTACAGACAAAACTACCCACACCAAAATAGCGAAAGATCTCATGGCATTCATTAAAAATAGTCTTGCCAATTTTATTAACTAGCATGTATCAATCCTAAGCCTTTCAAAGTAATACGCTCTAATACCACTTGAAGCTTTGAAAATAAACAGAAACCATGCATGCATGCGCCATTAGTGGCAAAAATCAAACATAGAGAGTAGCAGAATGCAATAAACAATACCTCTGTGCTTTGTTATTCTCTTCACCTGTGAAGAAGCCAATGAAATTACTAGAAAAACGCCCTTGACAGATGAGGTCTTAGGGACTATCGAAACTTCCGGGTGAAAATCAACAATCCGCCTACTCCTCCGTCGCATGAACGTGAAGCCATTTACTTCTCAGAATATTCCACCGCCCAATTTATGTTAGTGAAACAACTTAGGTGAAGAAAGGCTCTTCTTGATCCTTTGTTTTTAATTAGCAAAATCAAGAAGACACAAGGAAAAGAAAATGAACGAGAGAGAGAGAGAAGAGAAGAAGGCTTCTTTTTTTCCTTCATGTGTTCTGTGTATATATTTCAATAGAGATCCACGACTATTCACTATATATGATAACCAAAATACCGAGGTTTTGATATTTCAAAACTCCCGGAAGCTATTAATAGAAGAGGTTCGGTTTAGCCTAAACTCTTCTGTTCCGTGAATAAAAAAACCTTTTTAGTTCAGGCCATTAAGCCAATAATAATTTATTATTTTTCTTGAACCTAATGAGTCCAAAATAATAAATATTAATTATTTATTTCCTGGGCCTATTAAAATAACTCAATAAATAATTAACAAGCCCAAATGAACTAAAATAATTATTTAAGCATTTTCTTAACTAGTTTAGACCCAAGTTAATTTTCTAATTATTCAATTTTGGCTTAGGCCCTGAATAATTAATTAACCAATTAAACTAGACTTCTTGAATAAAATAAAATTTTTTATTAAGACCATTTACTTGGCCTTAAATTAATTAGGATTTACGGGCTATTTTGAGAACAAAAAAAAAAAACACATTGCCTTGACTACTAAAATGACCAAAATACCCTTGCTATATAAATAGTTGTATTTTATATTTTAAATATTTCTTTATATCACCATAAAAAAATATTGACTCCAAAGACAATACTGCATTAACTATGTCTTCGACCTATAGGTGAAATGATTAAAATACCCCTCTACACACCGCTGTGCATTTAGAGAGAAAAGAGTGTACTAACATCTCTTAAAAGACATCTATCATCCTTAGGCTTCTAATCTAATGATCCAAGACTTCTTGAAATATTTCTACTTTCCAAGGAAGCTACCCTAAAGCTAATATCCAAGTCGTATTCCCCAAGGCCCTGGATAATTAGATCATTCGGATAATCACAAAGGGGCGATATAATGTAGACACTATCTTGTACAAGTCTGCCTTGACTAACTAGTTACATATACCCAACATACAAGTTTATTGGTCATTCTAAAGAATCTCAACTATAATATATCAAAGCATACGCTTCCAGTTTCGTCAGACCACCAACTCATACTCAAGTTGTAGAGTACAAGTCCACGCTGTAGCAGTAGTAGTCTAGGTTTCTATTATATAATACTTTTAGAAACTACAATTACAGGTTCTATTCTATGTATTTGAAATACGCTTATGTTATGATATGAGAAGATTAATTAGCTAAAGGTAAGCCATTTCCTATTTGAAATTATGTAAATATGGCAAAAACGAAACCACCAAAGCATGTTACAGAATAAAACAAAAAAACAAAGTAGCATAGAAATGCTATTTACCTCTGCATTTTTTCACTGGTCTAGGGGGTGCCAATGCCTCGGTCTGAACCACTTTTGGTTCTAAGATCGATTCTTCAGGCTGTTGTCCCGCAAGCTGTTGGCTTCTTCTGGGCATCGACGCAACCTTCTTGTCTTTTGAAATATAACCGTGCTTGAATGCTTGGTGTAAGCTATGAATAAAGAAGATGATCATCCTATGCTGACTAAATGCTATCAAGCATTAATTAGATAGGTTTCGTGTCTCTGTTCTTGCTATTGACAAAGCACATAGAACACACGCACACGAGAGAAGAAGAAGAGAGGCCCGAGGGAAAAAACCAATGACGTTTTGTGAAAGACTCCTCTGATCTATTGAATCCCAACTGCCTTGATAATAGGCTATTATCCGGGTATTCAAAAATCAAATAGAAGCCCTAAGGCCCATGTCATGTTAAGCCATTAACCAGGCCTATGGACCTATGGCTCAATTCATTGATTTAAGCCTTTAATTTAATTTAATTATTCCTGGACTAATACAAGCCCAATAATTAAATTAATTAAATAACCCAATGGACTAATATAAACCTCAAGCCTTAGTCCAGTTCATTGGGTTTAAATTTTAATTCAATTTAATTATTCCTGAACTAATACAAGCCTAATAATTAAATTAATTAAATAATCGAAATGGCCCAATATATAATTCTCCCTTTTTGGACCTTTTATTTTATTCTAACTTAATAAATAAACCAGGCTACTCGAATAAAATAAAATCCATTTTATACAAGACCAATCCCTCAACCCAAAACCATCAGGACTTATGACATATCGCATTGCCTACTAAAATGATCAAAATACCCCTGCTATAGAAATAGTTGTATTTTGCATTTTAAATATTTCCTAATATCACCATAAGGAAATATTGACCCCAAGGACAATGCTGCGTTAGCAAAGTTTCTGACCTACATATGTAATGACTAAAATACCCCTCTACGCATCGGCGTACATTTAGAGAGAAAGAGTGTACTAACACCTCTCTAAAAGATATTTACCATCTTTAGACCTTTAGTCTAATAATCCATGACTCCTGGAATGTTTTCGCTTTCCAACAGAGCTACCTAAAGCAAACATCCAAGTCATGTTCCCCAAGGCCCTGGATATTTAGATCATTCGAATAGTCACAAGGGGCGATAGAGCGCAAAAGCTATATTGTATAAGTCTGTCTTAACTAATTAGTCACATATACCTAACATATATTGTATGTTGGCTCTACGATAGAACCTCATCTACAACATATCAAAGTACATGCTTCCACCTTCGTCAGACCACCAAATCATACTCAAGTAATAGAGTATTAGTCTACATTGTAGCAGTAATAGTCTGGGTTTCTTCTAAATAGTATTTTTAGAAACCGCTATTACAGTTCCTGTTCTACGTATTTAAAATACGCTCATGCTATAAGGTGAGTAGACTACTCACTGGTTAAAGGTAAGCCATTTCCCATTTGGAATTCATAACATAATAACTTAAATATGATGAGATTTCCATTTTCACCAATCGGTTAAGAACAATCGTTTATGTGTTAAGTAACTCGTGATCCATATCTTACTGTGAAAAATTACTATTCACATGGATCACTTACTTAAACACAATGAGTCTTTTCCAAATGAAATCGTGCACAAATGAAATGTAAATTCACAAATAATTTTTTTTGAGAATAAATTCGATAATTACATCAGAAACCTAGTCTAGAGGGTATACATTCTAACATGGAACTCATAACACAATAACCTTACTATGATGAGATTCCCATTCTCATTATTCAGTTAAGAACAATAGTTTACGTGTTAAATATCCCATGGTCCATACCTTATTGTGAAAGACCTCTATTTACATGAACCATTTACTTAAACACAATGGATATTTTTCAATGAAAATTGTGCACAAATATAAAGAAGGTTTCAAAGATAATTTTTGAGAAAAATACTTTTTATTAATACAAGTCAAAATTACATCAGAAACCTAGTCTAAGAGGGCATACACCCCAATAGAAAATACATGTCTCCTCACTTGGATGTTGAGAGTTGGAAATACAATTCAATCCTCTATAAATGCTGATCAAGACGGGAATGACCAAATTAACTCATTCCCTATATGCCATCAAACTCACCATTTTGAAGGTACTTGGACGAATGATGTCTACTTCTTCATTAGGTAAGACAAATATGCAAAGCCAATATGATAAAAAAGCTGCAATGAATGTTTGATCTTTGTTGTGGTTTTTAATGCCTACCTTTGAAAACAAAACTTCCTCTTCAGATGCCCATTCAGCATGTGGTGGCATAATAGGTTGTCAGTAAATTTGGGATGTGATCTCCTTTCTTCCCTTAGAGGAGGCGTTGTATACTTTGTTACCCTTTTGAACCAAAAGTCGAGCCGCTTATTGATGGAGATACCAAAGTTGTTTTTGTTCTTTTTGATCAAGTGGTACGCGTGGAAGAGATGTTCGCAACTCCTTGGAAGGCATTGCTTGCCATTATGGTCCATGCCGGTGAGTTCTACAGTATGGGAAATAACTTCGTCGTAGTGAATCCCAAGTATTGGTAAGCCTCCAAGTTTATGCAAGTCTCATAATGAGATGGACACCTTGTCAATTGATGTTAAGAGCATATTGGTGAGAGGACACCAAGCTTCGCAAAAGGCTTTGAGAACATTGTAGTTGCAATCATATGTAAAAAGTAATGCGTAGACAGCCTCATAGATTTTTACAGATCTTAAGTGTCCTTCGCAACGACTTAAAACGTTATGTGCCGACTCTTAATATCTCTCCCTAAAGCGAAACATGCCCAAGAAGTTGAGTGGTGAGGTCCATTAAGTTTCCTTTTGAATCATTTGGCATCCAAGTGAAGGTAACACATTGGGATGAGCTTGAGGTTGATGATTTGGGGAGAGAAAAATCCATACATTTGGAGAATGAGTACTTTTGAAGTTAACTTCCGTTGACCATTCACAAGTCGTTAGAGTGTTGCCTTTGGTAGGGGCACCGCATATTTGCTGGACTTTACCTCATAATCTGTAAAAGTTGTTCCAGCTTTCGTTAGATCATTTTCGTGGTCGTGAATGACTAGCAGTTGTTAGCCCGAAGAAGATTGTAAATTTGAAAAGTACGCTATAATTGGACCTAATTAAAAAAAAGGTAAAAAAAAAAAAAGAGTTAGTGTCACAAAAAAAGTTAGTTAAAAAAAAAAAGACCACAAAAAAGTTGGGATTAAAAAATATATTTTAAAAAAAATCAGTTAAAAAAAAGTTAGTTGAAAAAAAACAGTTAGTGTAAAAAAAATGGAGTTTACGGAAAAAAAAGGGAAATGGGAAGCAAAGCAAAACGACAAGAATGTTGGTAGTATCATGTTTCAAATGACAGAATTACTTTGGTTGAAAAAAAAAAAAAATGAAAGGTGACCAAAAGCCAAAGTTTGTGTTAACATTTAAAAAAATAAAAAGGCTTTGGAACCAACACACATACAAAGTGGTGATCAATACGGCAAGCATGTGAATGGAGTGTCTAATGTGGAGAAGTCAACAAAACAAATATACCAAGTAAATTGAGCCCCCCTCCCCCCAAAAAAAAAAAAAAGACTTACTTATGGAAACAGGAAAAAAACTCCAAAATATGCTAGGCTGTAGATCCACCGTCTGGAGCCGTAGAAAGCTTCAAGTTGAAGTTGATAAATATGTGAAAAATCGATCAAGATGAAGACCTTTTTAAAGGTATTATGGAATGCCTCTTTCAAATCCTATAAGAATTCTAATTCTTGGTTAAAAGATTTTAACTTGAATTTGAATTTAAATTCAAGAAATTTGATTGGTCCCTTCATGAAATACGATTCCTCCTCAACTTTGGATTTCAAATCTTGATTAATTCCTTATAAACGTAGAAAAATAATTCTATTTTATCATGATTTGAAAAAGGATTTTATATTAATTTTTAATTAAATTGAAAATTTAATAATAATAATATTATTATTTTAAATACTTCAAGTCTTGTTTCCAAATTCTTTTAATAAGTTATTTTTTCTCAAGCCTTGAAGTGGGGGCATTTATAGACAAAGAAATTTGGATAAATTTTATTTAATTAAGATTAAAAGAAAATTATATATTTTAGTCTTGATTAAATAAAATTAATTCATAAATAAATATAATTATTCTTGGATTAATATAGTTGGGCCATCATTAAAAGTCTATTAAATCTAATGTATCATGAAATTTGACTATTAAAAATGGGCTATTGTTAAGGGTTCATTTCACATAAAATCTAATATATTATGGGTTAAATAGAATTGGGTTAGGCCCAAAAGTTGGACTTTTTAAGAATTTCTTAATCCAAATAGAATGTGGACTAAATGAAATTAGGTTAAAATATAAATTGAACCCAAGTTATCTTAAGCCTAAGTTCATTAGGGTTTGTTAGGAGGTTTCTTCAAAATCCCACACCGTTTGTTTATGCTAAAGTCAAGGGATTTTTCTCCTATAAATAGGATCTTCCCTCAAGGGTTCAGGGCATTCGAAAGCATCAACAACAAAGGCATCCCAAGAGCTTCAACAAACAAGAGGCATCTCAAGTTTCAACAAGCTCAAGCATTCAAGGTTCATCAAATTTAAAGTTCAGAATCTTCATTAAACTTCAAGGCCTTGTCAATCAAGCACTCGTCATCAAATTCCATTCGATTCGAGATTAAGCTCTTTAGCTCTCGAATCAATGTTTTTTAAAAAGAGAAAAATCAGAGGACTTATCTTGCAATTTAGGACTTCTTCGGAGATTTGTAACCACTTTTCATATTTACTAAATATTTTGTATTTTTTATATTTTTCTTATCTTATTTGCAGACTTGAAATTTGTCGTCTACAATATATATAGATTTGGTTACTAGCAATCAGAAAACAATATTCAATCAAAGGAAATGGAGTTTCATGGAAAGTCAATTTGCAACACTTAATCAAAGAAAATGGAATTCAATAAAATGTCAGTTTACAATGCTTAATCACAAAAAATGGAGGTCAACTTACACTCATTCAAAGAAAATGGATATGCCTAGTTTGCCAAAGTTGTGGAGACGGTCGGCAAATCTGCTTGCAAGGAAGCGTTATCCCAAGAAAATGGATATGGGTGAATAGTCACTTTATCTAGATTTCAACCATTTAGCCAACTCAAATCAAGTGCTTCAAGAAGAAAAGAAAAATGTCCCTCTACTATTTGACTTGAACGAACTTGCAAATCTTGGGTTCGATTTGAATAAATTTCTAGAAGAAGAAGAAAAACAAAAAGAAGAAACTAGTGTTAAAAAAGAATTTCGGCAAGTGATTATAATGATGTTAAAAATTTATCTTCCAAAATAGTATTAAGAGTATCATATGTTTTATTTCTTTCTAATGGAAGTTGATAGGGGCTAAGTTGGCCAAACTTTGCTTAGTTATTTGAGGCTCCTTTGTAATATATTTTGTGTAATAACTAGTCATATTTTTTCATATTTGAGATTTTACACTTGAAAAGGTATTTTGGTCATTATTTCAGATTTTTGGGTAAAACGAAGTAAAACCGTCGCGAAATAGAGTAGAGGCGGCGCTGGCTAGAGCCCTAGAACCGGCGTCGGCTGTACACTAGTTGCACAAACTTCAAAGCGATGAAAAAATTGTAGAAACAGAGTAGAGCAGAACCTAAGCGGCGCCGGCTGCATTCTGGAACTTATGCGCACAATTCGGAGAAAAATCGGCGAACAAGTGGAGAAGCAGAACACAGGTAGCGCCGGCTCCGAAGAACTAAGGCGGTGCTGGCTGTGGTCTGTCCTTGAGTTTCTACGCGTTTTTGGAAATCTGAGGAGTTTTAGTATCTTCCAACTTCTACTCGGCCAAGAACTTTGTACCTACGAGTTTAGACACTTTTTTAGCCCATAAATAGATGAAAAATACAAAGGAAAAGGGGAGAATTCATTGATCATCATAGAAAATCACTCAGTCCAAGGAGGAATTCTTCAAGTTCAAGAAGGGTTGTACAAAAAGGTCTTCAAAGGAAGAAGAATGAAGCTTGTCTATGAGTACTTTCTTTTACTTTGTCTTCTTTTTCTTGACAATGATGTATTAATTGTTTTATTGTAATTTGACATTATTTTAGATATTCATGATTTTTAGAGTTATTTGATCTTTTGATTAATTGATTGTTCTTCTTGGTATTTAATTATTTGGGCGTATGACGAGATTAATTGGTTGTTTCTTTTCATTAACTTGTTAGACCAAAGAGGTTGATGGTAATTGCAATTGATTAATTTCATATTTATTGGCTGTTAACTTGCTAAACCAAAGAGGTTAATTGCTGAGGATGGAGTAATTAAAGGTTAATTGATGTTTGCCAGACCAATGATTCATTGATTAATTTCATGTTTTAAATTTGCCAGACTAAGGAAATTTAATAAAGGATTGTGCTTAATGCATCTTCTAGATGAATTAGTTGAGACAGACCAAGTGATGCTAACTTATCTAGAAGGTAGTAATTAGTTGAGATAGACCAAGTGATGCTAATTTACCTTAATCCTTCATGATACCAAGAGAATGATTGGTTATGATAATGGTTAGGTACTTTGAGATCATGTTTGTCTACACAATGGTTTGAGTTGCATACTTTTCCATCCTTGACGTGTATATATTTCGATTTTTTTTCTTTTGTTTCGGTTTGGTTTTATCGAGTCGGTTAAACTATGAAAGAAGGGTAATTAATGTCTACTTGTTCCTTGAGGATCGACACTGGTTTGAACCCTATGCTTAGTTAATGATGAGTATGCTTGCTCATATGTGTGATTTGGGGTTTAACATTTTAATTTAAACTTGATTGGGAATGTGCTTAGTTTTGTATGATTTTTATACCCAAGTTTGGACACATCAAGTTTTTGGCACCGTTGCCGGGGAACAATAGCATGAAAGCTTGGATTTTGTTGATTTAACCATGTAAATATGTAAATATGTCAATATGTAAATATGTATACTTGTTCTTTCTGTAAAATGGTGCTATCTTTTGTATTTCGTGTACTCTTGTAACCTAACTAAACTAACCAACTTGGACTACATCTTTTAACTAACTGTGTACTCTTGTAATTTTCTTGTCTAACTCATCTCCTTGTTTAGGAGAAATGGCGAATTGGGATCTAAGGAGGTCGAATAGGGGGTAGTACCCCCATTATGCTTCGGAGGGAACACTCACAGCACTAGAATCAATAGAGCTTGAAACCTTAGTTGGTAAATTTGTAGTGCATGTCACGAGGCATTTCCAAGAAATCAATTCCACATTTAAGAAATTCGAAGCAATGATCCGCAACATGGAACAACAAATCTGGTTTTTGACGGATAAGGTAATAAAATCTCATGAACTCACACCATTAGCTAGTATGGAAACAGCTGCTGTCACGTTACGAAGTGGAAAAGAATTACCAGACAGTTCAGATTCGGGCTGACACTGGCTGGAAGAAGAGAACCAGCGCTGGATATCCATAAACCTCGAAACCATACAACACAGAATGGAACCGGCGTCGGCTATCCCCTGTCCACCTCCCGAAAAACCTACTTTTCAGCCTAACATACCATACCCTACTCGTCTATATAAGGCCCAAAAAGACGCCCAGTTCAACAAATTCCTAGAGGTATTTAAACAACTGCACATAAACATCCCCCTCAGTGAAGCTTTAATCCACATGCCCAAATATGCCAACTCTCTCAAAAGCATGCTTGTTAACAAAAATCAACTGGAAGAGTTGTCTACAGTAGTCCTCAACGAAGAATGCTCAGCCATCCTGCAGGACAACTCGAATTTGCCACAAAAAGCAAAAGATCCAAGGAGTTTCTGTAGGATTTCTAGATTAAATAATCAGATTAAACGCAGCGAAAAACAACAAGAAATCCAAGCCATGGATCACGGGTTTGCAGTAGAAACGGGAAAAGGGAGAAGATCACGCTTATTACCTCGTGAAGCCGGAATTTAAAATTTTCTTGTCCCAAGAACGCAGGCGTGATCCAGATCACAAAACCGGTTCACCGCAGCTCAACTGAAGTCCAAGTAAGAACTCCCTTTAATGATAATCCACACAAGGTTGAACGCTCACAATCTCAGAATTCTATGCTAGTAGAATTTAGGAGGCTAGGGTTTGATCAAGACGAGAGAGGCAGAGAAGCGGTTTCTCTGTTATTGCATGAATAGTCTGTGTCTCTTACCCTAAGGAATCAATTTCCTTATATTTATAGATTTATAATTACCGTAAATTGCAACTTAGTCCTTCAACGTCCAATTATCAACAAATTGGTCCTCGAAGTTTACTTAATTACAATTAGGTCCCCATGAATTATAACAAACTTATAATTCACCTATAAATATATTCCCTTCTCTTAATTAACCCTATAATATTATCAAATAATATATTTGAGCATTCAAACCTTTATTGTGTGTGACCCATTAGGTTTTCTGGTCTTATTGGTAGCATAATATGAATTAATTCTAACAATAGTAGAATTAATAATCCTTAATAAAATAAAGGATTAAATTTATTAATTCTCTAATTAATAAATCCATATTTAGCATATCAAGAGCGCCATCTAGCAATGACTCTTGATCACCCAAAAGTCCAGAAAGTCAAGTGGCTTGACATGAACCTTTCAATAGCAAATTATCAATGCAATAAACTCCTTTCACCATATAATATTTCATTCGGTCTAGAGCATGGAATTAGTGCCAACTCCCTCCAGAATATTATTAATTCTGGCCCGAATATTTTAGTACTTGTTCAAGAAATCCATTATTCGATATGTGTATCAATTGGAACCATTTCCATCACATAGTCACTTTGGCCAAGGACTTCATGAGTAATGATTTCTACAAGTGGCCTTGAGATATACTCTCCTACTATTAGGAGTGGTGAATCCTTTATTGACCCTCTCAACTACTTTCGTTTACTTTACGTTGTACCCAATATCCATCCCATAGGCGGTCCTAGATAAGACTCCAAAAATTGGAATCAAAGTACAACGCTCGATAAACAAAGTACCTTGGAGATCTCAAGTCTAAGGATACTTGCACACTTGCTATAATGAGATTCTATCACTGGCACTCAATAGTTATCCAAGTGATTATCTCGTAGCTAGGTCATCCAATAAACTTATTCCAAAATAAGCATCCACACGTTAATCCTGAGTATCCCAATACTCACGGATATGAGAACCACCACTTGATCCAATCAAGAGATATAACATGTGCCAGTCTTGGCGTATTAATAATATCCCATCTTATTAATACTATGACTGAGAATTATTTAAGTACAAACACTACATAGTGTAGTAGAAATCTCACATCATGATCTCTATCATGATTTCCTTAACACTGTGTTGTACTAGGGACTTTATCTAATAGTTTGTACATATATTTAGACATAACAATCAAACTGAAAGATAAAGAATGCCTCTTATTAATTTAATATGCAATATACATGGTACAAGTGATTGCCTCTAGGGCACAACACTAACAAACTCCTACTTGCACTAGAGCCAATCATTCATGTATCGAATACCAAATGACTCAACATGTTTATCATGTTTCTTCTGGGAAAGTGCTTTAGTGAGTAGATCAGCTATGTTCTGATCCATGGAAATTCTCTCTATCTTTACATCTCCTGTATCTATGATTTCTCTAATCAGATGATAGCGTCTAAGTACATGCTTGGATCGTTGATGAGACCGTGGTTCCTTTGCCTGTGCAATGGCGCCATTGTTGTCACAATACAAAGGTATCGAATCAACAATGCTGGGCACCACTCCAAGTTCAGTGATGAACTCCTTCATCCATATTGCTTCTTTAGCTGCTTCAGAAGCTGCTATGTACTCTACTTTAGTAGTCGAATCGGCAGTAGTCTCTTGTTTGGAGCTCTTCCAACTAACTGCCCCACTACCTAATATAAATACGTAGCCAGATTGTGATTTGAAGTCGTCCTTATCGGACTGAAATCTGGCATCAGTATACCCTCTTACTTGTAAATCACCATCTCCATATATCAAGAATGCATCCTTAGTCCTTCGTAAGTACTTCAGGATATTCTTTACAGCCGCCTAGTGACCCTCTCCAGGATCAGATTGGTATCTGCTCGTCAAACTAAGAGCACACGATACATCGGGCCTAGTACATATCATAGCATACATGATAGACCCAATTGCCGAAGCATATGAAATTCTACTCATGTGATCCCTTTCAACTTGTGTCTTTGGAGATATCGACTTTGAAAGGCTTACACCATGTGTCATAGGTAAGAATCCTCTTTTGGATTGATCCATGCTGAACTTTTTCAACATTTTGTCTATGTATGTAAACTGTGAAAGACCTAGCAACCTTCTAGATCTATCTCTATAGATCTTTATTCCCAGAATATACGTTGCTTCTCCAAGGTCTTTAATGGAGAACATTTTGGACAACCAAATCTTCACTAATTGAAGAGTGGAAACATCATTTCCTATAAGCAATATGTCACCTACATAAAGCAATAGGAAAACAACTTTACTCCCACTAACCTTCTTGTACACACAAGGTTCATCTATATTTTGAATGAAACCAAATTCTTTAATTGTCTCATCAAAATGGATATTCCAACTCCTAGATGCTTGCTTAAGTCCATAAATGGACCTTTGCAACTTGCACACCTTTGTTCTATCTTTGGATATGAAACCTTCAGAGCTGTGTCATATACACTTTCTCAATCAGATTTCCATTAAGGAAAGCTATTTTCACATCCATTTTCCAGACCTTATAATCGTAATGAGTGGCAATGGCTAGGAGTATTCTTATGGATTTCAACTTCGCGACTGGTGAAAAAGTTTCGTCATAGTCAATACCTTGTCGTTGACGATAACCTTTTGCTACCAAGCGAGCCTTATAGGTAACCACATTACCATCCATGTCAGTTTTCTTTTTGAAAACCCATTTACACCCTATAGGCTTGATTCCTTCAGGTGGATCAACCAAAGTCCATACTTGGTTGTCATACATGGAATCCATCTCTGACTTCATAGCTTCGAGCCATTTACCAGATTCTAAACTATTTAGAACATCCTTGTATAAGTAGTAGGCTCATCCTCATCTATGAGCAATACGTCATTATGGTCACTTATGAGAAATCCATAGCTCTCAGGTGCCACTCGTATCCTACTTGACCTACGAAGCTCTTGTGTGTTAGAAAGTTCATCTATTTGAATAGATACAGGTTCAAATGCTTGATCAATATTTGTTTGCTTTTCTTGAACTTTACTAAGTTCAAGCTTGCTCCCACTATCTTCTTTGAATATGTGCTCCTTCTCTAAGAAAATAGCATGTTTTGAAACAAAAACTTTATTTTCAGAAGGAAGATAGAAGTAATATCCAAACAATTCTTTTGGACATCCAACAAACAAACATTTGTCAGGCTTACTTTTAAGTTTGTCTGACATTACCTTTTTAACAAAAACAGGGCAACCCCAAATCCTTAAATGAGATAACTTTGGTCTCTTACCAAAGAATAACTCATAAGGAGTGGTACCAACCATTTTTGACGGAACTCTGTTTAAAATGTAAACAGCAGTCTCTAGTGCGTACTCCCAAAACGATTTTGGTAAGTCTGCAAAAGCCATCATGGTCCTTACCATGTCTAGAAGGGTTCGATTCCTTCTCTCAGATACACCGTTATGTTGAGGTGTATATTGTGGAGTCCATTGAGATAATATTCCATTATCTTTTAGATAACTTAGAAACTCTTGACTTAAGTATTCACCTCCTCGATCGGATCTAAGAGCTTTAATACTTTTGCCAAGTTGTTTCTCTACTTCATTCTTGAAGTCTTTGAAATGGTCAAAGGCTTCAGATTTGTATTTTATCAAATACAAATACCCATATCGAGAATAATCATCAATAAAGGTAATGAAGTATTGATAACCTCCTCTTGCTTGTATTGACATTGGGCCACATACATCTGAATGTACGAGTTCTAGTAACTCTTTTGCCCTTTCTCATTTTCTTGAAAAAGAAGTTTTAGCCAGTTTTCCAAGTAAACTAGATTCGCATGTGTCATATGATTCGTAATCAAATGACCCTAAGTCACCCAATTTGTATAACTTAGACACATGTTTTTCATTTACATGGCCTAAGCGACAATGCCATAAGTAAGATGAAATTAAGTTATCCTTTCTATGTTTCTTTTTACTTACATTAAGAATTGGATTATACATGTCTAGAACATATAAATCATTGATCAAAGTTGCAGAACCATAATGAATATCATTTAATGAGAAAGAACAACATTTATTCTTAAAACTTAAATGAAATCCAAATAAGTCTAAACAAGCAACTGAGATAATGTTTTTCAACAAAACTGGTACAAAATAACAGTTTTGTAGTTCTAAAACTAATCCAGAAGGTAGATTGAGATGATAAGTCCCCACAGCTAGTGCAGCAACCTTTGCTCCATTTGCAGCTCGTAGGTCCACGTCACCTTTCTCTAACCTTCTACTGTCCTTTAGTCCCTGCAAATTATTGCATAAATGAGATCCACAACCGGTATCCTATACCCATATCTCATTATTAAAGGCAGTATTAATCTCAATCATAAACATACCAGGATTAGAAGTAGAAGTGCTTGTAAGCTTCTCCTTCTCCTTCTTTTCCTTCACAGTCTCCAAGTAGGCTTTGCAGTTACCCCTCTAATGGCCCATTTTGCCACAATGATGACGTGGGCTTTTAGGGGCAGCCTCCTTCTTCTTGACACCTCCTTTAGGCTTAGTAGTAGTGTTCTTTTTCTTTTTCTTAGAAACCTTTTACTTAGAAGATGAAGAACCTACTAACAAGATTGCCTTATCATCCTTTTTCATAGAGGACTCAACAGTCTTAAGCAGATTGATTATCTCAGGTATGGTGGTCTCAACATTATTCATGTGGTAGTTGATCACAAACTGCGAAAAACTACTTGGTAATGATTGTAGAATTAAGTCAATACTTAACTCATGATCCATTACGAACCCAAGAGACCCAAGCTTTTCCATGTAGCCCAACATCTACAGTCCATGAGTGGCCACTGAAGCACCCTCAACCATCTTAGCACGGAAGAGTTGTTTAGAGATATTATATTTCTCTGTTCTAGCTTGTTTATCACATAGCTCTTTAAGATGGAGGATTATCGATTGAGCATCCATATGCTCATGCTGTTTTTACAGCTCAGGAGACATTGACGCCAGCATGATACAAGATGCTGTGTCGCTATCTTCTTTGTGCTTCTTGTGGACAGCATGCTCTTCAGTAGGAGCATCTTGAGCTGGAAGTGGCGGAATAGGAGCTTCTAGCACGTAGAGCAACCTTTCCGACTTGAGAACGATTCTCAAGTTTCTATACCAGTCTAAATAGTTTGTTTCAGTGAGCTTGTTTGTTTCCAAGATGCTACGTAAGTTTAGGTTTGTCGACATGATGCAAATGACCTAGATGTAAAGATAGAATTATTAGAACATGTATATGCAAATGCAATTAATTAGGTCTTTAATTAAGCACATAATTATTCCACTATTTTACTCAAACCAATAGCCCTCACTATTGATTCGGGAAAGTCCGTTGGAAACTTTCTTAGTGGATCAGTATCCAAATTCCTTAAGAATAACATTGGGTTAGCCTAATAAGCCACTCTTAAGTTTAGTGGTAGGTATCCAATACCAATTACATAAAAAAGTAACTACTGAATCATTGGGTGATTAATATCTTTTAATCATTAAAGTATCAAATACTAGCCCAACTTTGCCTCTAATTTTCTTTATGCTTGGGTTAGCCCAACCGGGATAAAGAAATTAGTTAAATCCAACCCATTAACATGAATTTAAATTCTATAGCTTGAACATACTCGATGTTAAGTAGCCTTGGGTTTGCCTAACAACTTGGTCTCGAAAAAGAGCTCTCGTTCTTACTATATTTATGGAAGGCATTAGATTTAATATTATTTGAGGGATTTGTTCCTTTTAGTGGTCTCATCGTTAGGTATGCATACAATTTATCAATAAGCAGCATAAATTGATAAACATGGTATTAAAAAATTACGTGGCATGGTTATGGACTTTCTAAATTAATTTCCTCGAGCCACCAAGGAAATTAATATGGTCAACCCTATGTGTTCATGCATGATATAAGTAGAGGGTCTTACCATCTCGCCTTATTTTGAACGCCATCTTCAAAATCTTGAAAATAAAATTCTACCTCAATCTAACCTATATAATCTAATTACTTAATTTCCTAAAAGGAGAAGCCTCGAGTTACATTCGAGGGGAGTTAGATGAGAAGAGAATTACATCAGAATTTGAGAGAAGGCAGGACATACATGCCCTATTTCATTAAAACAAAGCGGTAAATTATGCATGAATAGATATATTTGGTCTTAGTCCATAACCATCCACCATACCAGAAAAACATGCTTAAAACAGTAAGAATACAACATCCAATGCACAAACATCCAAAATCACCATTTTGGAAAGCTCTGGGTCCAAAATCAAGTTTTTGGAAAATTTTAGGCCAAAATCAAATTTTAGAAAATTGTGGGTCCTGCTTGTAAATAAAAAAATTTTTTTTTTTTCAAAAGTAAGGGTTTCAAATAAATTCTAATCATTATTAGAATCTATTCTCAAAAGGAAAAATAAGAAACCAAAAAAAAAAAAAATACTTTTTTTTTAAACATCGAATAGTAACCACCGCGTGCGGCTTAGGCAGCTACAATGCCAGCCACCCCAAGCCGCAAGCGGTTTGGAGACAAATTCTCCAAACCGCCTAGCGGTTCTTCCAGGCCGCACGAGGCTTGAATTTTCTGAAAAATTTTGTTCAGTTCAGGGCCGTTCCTAGATCAATCAAAACCAGTTTTTGATGTTGATCTTTGTTAATCTTTATTAACAAACCATTGTGATCATTCTCACAATCAATTTAACAATCCAAATTGTTAAACGGAAGGCTTAATTACAGGATGAACATCAACTGAGGCCAAAACACTGAACACAGATGCAGAACCATTCTGCAATATTTTCAAAAGCATAAAACCCACAACACAGAAACGATTTTTGCAACCCAAATTATTCAAAACAAAACCCAGACGATTACATACAAACCAGCAGATATGATCATACAATTAACATGCTATAATCGTGCAATTTACATGCTTGAACAATTCAAAGCAATAAAACATCCCATTAAAACACAAACCCGTAGGCTCTATACCACTGTAGGATTTCTAGATTAAATAATCAGATTAAATGCAGCGGAAAACAACAAAAAATCTAAGCCATGGATCACGGGTTTGTAGTAGAAACGAGAAAAGGGAGAAGATCACGCTTATTACCTTGTGAAGCCAGAATTTAAAATTTTCTTGTCCCAAGAACGCAGGCGCGATCCAGATCACAAAACCGGTTCATCGCATCTCAACTGAAGTCCAAGTAAGAACTCCCTCTAATGATAATTCACACAAGGTTGAACGCTCACAATCTCACAATTCTATGCTAGTAGAATTTAGGAGGAGGTAGAGAAACGGTTTCTCTATTATTGCGTGAATAGTTTGTGTCTCTTACCCTAAGGAAATAATTTCCTTATATTTATAGTTTATAATTACCGCAAATTGCAACTTAGTCCTTCAACGTCCAATTATCAACAAATTGGTCCTTGAAGTTTACTTAATTACAATTAGGTCCCATGAATTATAACAAACTTATAATTCACCTCTAAATATATTCACTTCTCTTAATTAACCCCACAATATTATCAAATAATATATTTGAGCATTCAAACCTTTATTGTGTGTGACCCATTAGATTTTCTGGTCTTATTGGTAGCATAATATGAATTAATTCTAACAATAGTAGAATTAATAATCCTTAATAAAATAAAGGATTAAATTTATTAATTCTCTAATTAATAAATCCATATTTAGCATATCAAGAGCGACATCTAGCAATGACTCTTGACCACCCAAAAGTCCAGAAACTAAAGTAGCTTGACATGAACCTGTCAATAGCAAATTATCAGTGCAATAAACTCCTTTCACCATACAATATCTCATTCGATCTAGAGCATGGAATTAGTGCCAACTCCCTCCAGAATATTATTAATTCTGGCTCGAATATTTTAGTACTTGTTCAAGAAATTCATTACTCGATATGTGTATCAATTGGAACCATTTCCATCACATAGTCACCTTAGCCAAGGACTTCATGAGTAATGATTTCTACAAGTGGCCTTGAGATATACTCTCCTACTATTAGGAGTGGTGAATCCTTTATTGACCCTCTCAACTACTTTCGTTTACTTTACGTTGTACCCAATATCCATCGCATAGGCGGTCCTAGATAAGACTCCAAAGATTGGAATCAAAGTACAACACTCAATAAACAAAGTACCTTGGAGATCTCAAGTCTAAGGATACTTGCACACTTGCTATAATGAGATTCTATCACTGGCACTCAATAGTTATCCAAGTGATTATCTCGTAGCTAGGTCATCCAATGAACTTGTTCCAAAACAAGCATCCACATGTTAATCCTGAGTATCCCAATACTCACGGATATGAGAACCACCGCTTGATCCAATCAAGAGATATAACATGTGCCAGTCTTGGTGTATTAATAATATCCCATCTTATTAATACTATGACTGGGGATTATTTAAGTACAAACACTACATATTGTAGTAGGAATATCACATTATGATCTCTATCATGATTTCCTTAACACTGTATTGTATTAGGGACTTTATCTAATAGTTTGTACACATATTTAGACATAACAATCAAACTGAAAGATAAAGAATGCCTCTTATTAATTTAATATACAATATACATGGTACAAGTGATTGCCTCTAGGGCATAACACTAACAGTTTCTCTATCCCATGTCTAATTGGCACTCTTCATGTCTGTAATGCATTAGCTAACCTAGGTGCTAGCATTAATTTACTACCATATAAAACATTTAAATGGCTAGGCTTAGGAGAACCACAACCTACTAGGATGAGTATTCAACTCGCAGATCAATCTATCAAATACCCTAGGGGCATCATAGAAGATGTGTTGATAAAAGTTGATAAATTCATATTTCCCGTGGATTTTATTATTCTTGACATGGATGAAGATTCTAAAGTCCCCTTAATCTTAGGTAGGCCCTTCCTAGCTACAGCAAAAGCATTGATTGATGTTAATAGGGGGAGGTTGACACTTAGGGTTGGGGATGAGGAAGTAGTCATTCAAATCCATACGAGCATGCACCACCCTATGTCTTCTGATGATTTTTGCCTAAGAGTTGATATTCTTGACGAACCAATTCTTTAGTTGATGCAGGAATTTATTGAAGAGGAACTGATGGAAACATCAATGGAATATTTGGAGGAATTTCGTAACGAGGATGGGATGCAGAATTTGGACATAGCAAAACGCAGTTTGGGGAGAATAAAATCATCTATAGAAAATCCTCCTGAAGTGGACTTAAAAGACCTACCCGAGCATTTAGAATATGTGTTCTTGGCCAAGGATCGTAAGTTGCCTGTCATCATTGCTAAAGATCTCAAGTTAGAACAAAAGACCAAGCTGGTAAGTATGTTGGGAAAATATAAAAGGGTGATAGCTTGGAAGATCACTGATGTTAAAGGCATTAGTCCATCCTTTTGCACGCACAAGATCTTGATGGAAGAAAGTGCAAAACCAGTAGTGCAACCCCAACGTAGGTTGAACTCATATATGAGTGAAGTGGTAAAAGGTGAGGTGGTTAAACTCTTAGATTTAGGTATCATTTACCCTATTTCGGATAGCAGTTAGGTAAGTCCTACTTAAGTGGTACCAAAGAATGGAGGAATGATGGTAAGCCCTAACGATAAAAATGAGTTAGTTCCTATAAGATTGGTCACGGGTTGAAGGTTTTGCATAGATTATAGGATGTTAAACAAAGCCACTAGAAAAGATCACTTCCCTCTTCCTTTCATTGACCAAATGTTGGAAAGGTTAGCCGGACACGAGTATTATTGTTTCTTAGATGGATTCTCTGGCTACCTGCAAATTCCCATAGCGCCGAAGGACCAAGAAAAGACCACTTTCACATGTTCATATGGTACTTTTGCATATTATAGGATGCTATTTAGCCTTTGCAATGGTCCCGGAACATTCCAAAGGTGTATGATAGCTATATTTGAAGGATTCATGGGGGACATTATAGAGGTATTTATGGATGATTTCTCAATTTTTTGTGATTCATCTGACTTGTGCTTATCTAACCTCGAAAAGGTACTAGTAAGATGTGAAGAGACTAACCTCATACTTAACTGGAAAAAGTGCCACTTTATGGTGCAAGAAGGTATTGTGTTGGGGCATAAAATTTCAAAGAAGGGTATTAAGGTTGATAGAGCAAAAATTGAAGTAATCGAGAAGCTACCTCCTCCTACTTCGGTAAAAGCTATAAGGGGCTTTCTTAGTCATGTAGGTTTCTATAGGCGGTTCATCTTAGACTTCTCAATAATTTCGAAACCTCTTACTTCTTTACTTGAAAAGGATGCTGTGTTTAATTTTGATGATAAATGTCTCAATGCTTTTACCATACTTAAAGAGAAATTGATTAATTCACCCATTCTAATTGCCCCGGATTGGTCTTTTCCCTTTGAACTAATGTGTGATGCAAGTGACTTTGCAGTTGGTGTAGTATTGGGACAAAGACGGAATAAGCACTTCCAACCAATATACTATGCCAATAAGACTTTAACGGATGCACAGGAAAATTACACAACAACATAGAAAGAGTTGCTTGCCATTGATAAATTCCGTTCTTATCTTATTTTGTCCAAAGTCATTGTATATACGGATCATTCAGCCCTGAAGTACCTATTAACCAAACATGATTCCAAACTAAGATTGATAAGATGGGTTCTACTATTGCAGGAATTTGATTTGGAGATTAGGGACAAAAAGGGTGCAGAAAACTTAACTGCGGTTCACCTGTCAAGATTGGATAATCCAAACCTGGAATCCTTGCTAGAAGAAGAAATTGATGACGCTTTTCTGAATGTGCAACTCTTGCTCATAGAAGGTGAGATCCCAATCACACCATAGTTTACCGACTTTCCTAACTACTTGGCTGCAGGAATTACCCCAAAAGACCTCACGATGCATCAAAAGAAGAAATTCCTCTCTGACGTATGGCATTACTTTTGGGATGATCCATATTTATTTAAGTGTTGTGCAGACCCAATCATTCGGAGATGTGTGGATTCTAGGGAAGGGGAAGATATTCTTCGACATTGTCATGAAGGACTCGTTGGAGGCCATTACTAAGCCAACAACACTGTACGAAAGGTGCTAGACGCCGGATTCTATTGGCCTACATTGTTTAAAGATGCCCACAGTTTTGTCCAAAGTTGTGATAGGTGTCAACGTACAGATAACCTTTCTAAATCTAATGAGATGCTATTACAAATTTGCAAGCATTTGAAGTATTTGACTGTTGGGGCATAGACTTCATGGGACCTTTTTCTAGTTCTTTGGGGAATAAATATATTTTGGTGGCAGTGGATTATGTCTCTAAATGGGTAGAAGCCCAAGCCTTACCCACTAATAATGCAAGGGTGGTGGTCAGATTTCTGAAAAAACTTTTCACTCGTTTTGGTGTGCTTAAGGTCCTTATTAGTGATAGGGGGATTCATTTTTGTAATGCACAAATGAAAAAAGTTTTTACACACCTAGGTGTGCACCATAGGTTAGCTACCCCATATCACCCCCAAACAAGTGGACAGGTTGAGGTGGTTAATAGAGAACTCAAACAAATTTTGGAAAAAATTGTTAACCACACTTGGAAAGATTGGATCTTAAAATTAGATGATACCCTTTGGGCATATTAAAAAACCTTTAAGACACTGATTGGTACGACGCCGTTTCGTTTAGTTTATGGTAAATTATGTCACTTACTAGTTGAAATTGAACACAAGGCTTATTGGGCGATAAAACTGGTTAATCTTGATCTTGAGTTAGCTAGGAAGTCTAGGTTGCTTCAACTCACAGCCTTGGAGGAATTGCGAAACGATGCTTATGATCATTCCATACGGTACAAGAAGAAAGTCAAACGGTGGCACGACAAGCATATCACTTACCAACCTAAATTTAAACAAGGCGAGCAAGTACTGTTATTTAATTCTCGTTTAAGACTTTTTCCCAAAAAGTTGAAATCCAGGTGGTTGGGACCATTCACGGTAAGTAAGGTCGACCCTTTTGGCACCCTAGAACTTACTTACCCCACTCGGGGCACTTTCAAAGTTAATAGCAATAGAGTGAAATGTTATGCGGGTGGCAGTCTTCCATATCCCGAACAGGTGGACATGCTCTTTCACGAATCCACATAGAACTGTGTAGTTTATCAAGCGACGGTTGTTTTCTGGCCATTCTATTTTATTTCTTTTGTTTTTTCTTTATTTTATTTTCTAGTTGTTATGCTTTGGTATTTTCTTTTATTTTTTTAGGTACTTTGATGATGCCTCACTCTTTAAGCATTTAGCTCTTGTACGCCACGATAAATGGAAGTTTGTTTTTCCTATCTCTTCTCCTGTATCTTTTTGGTCCCATGGTATTGTTTGTTCTGGTTATATTTATTTGGCCATTGAGGACAATGTCCAGTTTAAGTGTGGGGGAGTGGTTTGATTGACAAGTCTTCTATACATATTCTTTAGCCTTCTTGGGAGTAAACAATTTTTGGTGCAAAATTCTTCAAAATTTTTTGATTTTCTGGAGATTTCAAGTTGTATTTTTTGTGCATGTCTTTAGGATGGATTGTAGAGCATATGTTCTAGATCATTTATGGCTTATGCATGACTTTTTGCACTCACTTGGACAAAGTAGTTCTTGATCAACTGCTTTGCATTATTCTTAAACCTATTTTTTCTCTAAAATTCATGGAGCATTCTAGAACTTACTTGAATACCTCTCGAGGTGAAATAAGAAAGGCAATATGATTTAACTTAGGGATGACGGTAATAGGCCTTCTTTGGATAGTTTGAGTTTTTCAAGCCTACCTATTGTTATATTATCCCTAGTGCCTATTTTGAGCCTAAATTGGTGATCTCTTTCTTTAAAACCCGTCACGATATTTTGTCCATTACTTGTGCCGAGAGTTTGTGTAATTTTCCAAATCTTTATGTTCTTGAAGGATGAAAGTATATGTATGTTGAGAAAAAAATGCAGGGATAGAGATCATGACTTGTTACTTTCAGTCATGGATCAATTACGAGTGGAGCTGGGAAAAGAAAGAAAGTATAATGGAAGAAAGAAGTTGAAAAAATTGAGAAAGAAAAGAGTGTTGAGCTAAAAAAGATGAGAAAGAAGAAAAGAAACGAGAGGAATTGAAAAGAGAAAACGACAAGCTGCTAGAAAAAAAAGTGAAGAAAAAGAAAAGAACAGCAATAAAAACAAAAGAGGAATAAAAGAAGAGAGAATTGAAAGGGAATCAAAATAAAATTGAAAAAGAAAAGAAAAAAAAGAGCGAAAAGATTACAAAAGGGATGGTGAGTGAACTGTAAAAGTAAGTTCATATAAAACACTTATTAACACCATTGCTGGAAAATTGAGTGATCTTATGAGGAAAAGAGTTAATGATAAGAAGAGGTGAAAGAAAAAAAGAACAATGCAGGATTTGCTTGAAGTGCATAAGGGTTGTTATATAAGGTTATGGTTTGATTGATTCTTAGAATAGGAGAGCAAGAAGAGTTGAGAATTATAGATTTATTTTGATTACCCTTTTCTTGCTTACTCTCAATTTTTCTTTGACTTTTGATTTTCCTATATCCTTCGTTTGCTAAGCCACATTACAAACCTTTAGCCTTACATTACAAGCTTAAAAGTCCTACTTGATCTAAGTAGAATCATGATATCTCTCGGATTAGTGGAGAGAGTATATGAAAAGTAAGCCTATAGAATGCATATTCTTTTTGAACTGACTTCTTTCCACTGGTTTGAGAATATTGTGAAGTATTGAGATGGTTCTACTAAGTCATTTATCACTACACAAGTCT
Organism: Voacanga thouarsii; assembly: GCA_026120185.1. Classification (NCBI taxonomy): domain Eukaryota; kingdom Viridiplantae; phylum Streptophyta; class Magnoliopsida; order Gentianales; family Apocynaceae; genus Voacanga; species Voacanga thouarsii. The sequence goes on from JANUWF010001450.1 coordinate 764,139, forward strand.
TGGATTGACTGTGAAATATTTAGTATCATATATTTCATATTCATGAATAAAGAAAGCATTGAAGATATGGTTTTGGAATTGATTGAGTGATTTGATTAAAACCTTGTGTTTTTCCTACTTGTTCTTGATACTTTGCTTGAGGACAAGCAAAGAGTTAAGTGTGGGGGAATTTGATAGGGGCTAAATTGGTCATACTTTGCTTAGTTATTTAAGGCACTTTTGTAATACATTTTGTGTAATAAATAGTCATATTCTTTCATATTTGAGATTTTACCCTTGAAAAGTTATTTTGGTCATTATTTTAGATTTTTGGGTAAAACGGAGCAAAACCATCACGAAATAGAGCAGAGGCGGTACTGGTTAGAGCCCTAGAACCGGCGCCGGCTGTACACTGGTTGCACAAACTTCAAAGCGATGAAAAATTTGTAGAAATAGAGTAGAACAGAACCTAAGGGGCGCCGGCTGCATTCTGGAACTTATGCGCACAATTCAGAAAAAAATCGGCGAATGAGTGGAGAAGCAGGACACAGGCGGCACTGGCTGTGGTCTGTCCTTGAGGCGGTACTGTGATCTTTCTACGTGTTTTTGGAAATCTGAAGAGTTTTAGTATCTTCCAACTTCTACTCGGCCAAGAACTTTGTACCTACGAGTTTAGGCACTTCTTTAGCCCATAAATAGATGAAAAACACAAGGGGAAAGGGGAGAATTTATTGATCATCATAGAAAATCACTCAGTCTAAGGAGGAATTCTTCAAGTTCAAGGAGGGTTGTACAAGAAGGTCTTCAAAGGAAGAAGAATGAGGCTTGTCTATGAGTGCTTTCTTTTACTTTGTCTTCTTTTTCTTGACAATGATATGTTAATTGTTTTATTGTAATTTGACATTGTTTTAGATATTCATGATTTTTAGAGTTATTTGATCTTTTGATTAATTGATTGTTCTTCTCGATATTTAATTACTTGGGCGTATGGCGAGATTAATTGGTTGTTTCTTTTCATTAACTTGTTAGACTAAAGAGGTTGATGGTAGTTGCAATTGATTAATTTCATATTTATTGGCTGTTAACTTGCTAGACCAAAGAGGTTAATTGCTGAGGATGGAGTAATTAAAGGTTAATTGATGTTTGCCAGACTAAGGATTCATTAATTAATTTAATGTTTTAAGTTTGCTAGACTAAGAAAATTTAATCAAGGATTGTGCTTAATGCATCTTTTGGGTGAATTAGTTGAGACAGACCAAGTGATACTAATTTATTTACAAGGTGGTAATTAGTTGAGACAGACCAAGTGATGCTAATTTACCTTAATCCTTCATGATGCCAAGAGAATAATTGGTTATGATAATGGTTAGGTACTTTGAGATCATGTTTGTCTACACAATGGTTTGAGTTGCATACTTTTCCATCCTTGCGTGAATATATTTCGATTTTTGTTTTCTTTTATTTTGGTTTGGTTTTATCGAGTCGGTTAAACAATGAAAGAAGTGTAATTAATGTCTACTTGTTCCTTGAGGATCGACACTTGTTTGAACCCTATGCTCATTTAATGATGAGTACGTTTGCTCATATGTGTGATTTGGGGTTTGACGTTTTAATTTAAACTTGATTGGAAATGTGCTTAGTTTTGTATGATTTTTATACCTAAGTCCGGACACATCAGAAGTGCAAAGTAGTGTGTTTAAAATATGAGAATTTGAGGGAGGGAAATGTGTTTTTAATAGTTTTGTTTTGGGCCTGTGAGGTCGTCTATTGCTTTTGAGAGGTTTGTTGTCGACTACTTACTTTTGAGAGATTTGTTTTAGATTTGTAATGTGAACTAATGGAGTAATAAAATAACTTATTATTATTTTTTTGCTAGATATTTTTCATTTTATATTCTATCTCATTTATACTTTGTTTAATCCAATATTCAAGTGAATGGTCCACATGCTTTGAATTAGTTCACTAGGCCCTCACACCCTAACAAGAATCAACCGCATGCTTTTGAATGCAGTAAACTGACTCATGAGATTTGTCCTAAAAGAGAGAAAGAGAGTAGCACAATTTATTCCAGATACCTAACATGTTATTGATTCCTTTGGCCTGAGATTTGTTATGTATATGTTTGTTCTGTCATTGATTCCTAACATGTCATTAATTCTATAATGCCAAGAGTTTCTCCAATCTAAAGTTAAATTCAGCCTAAATGTGTTTTGATAATCATCATACTCTAAAAAACATCTCACCACTTACATTAATATAAAACTACTCCAAAAGGCTGAAAATGTCACCATCTACTGGAATTTTTAAAAATATAATGGCTAATATAATCGTCAAGTAGAAGTAATATTCAAGTAATCAACAACTTCTTTTATTGTTGTAGGATTTGCTCAGGGAGTTGACCTAGTCTTCGTAGAATTGCTTTTTTCATATGAGGAATTTTGTATTTGTTTGAACTTTTTCCCTTTATGATTACCCTCATGCATGACTATAGTGTTAAGAAAATATTGTCAGATTCCACATTAGGATAAGCCTCAAATGAATTCAAAACAGTATTAACTAGATCATCAATAGATTTAGGTGCTTCTTGCTGCTGTAATAACTGAATAACTCTAAAAAATCCAAGGTCTAGAACATTTAAATCTAGAGAGTTGGCATGTTGGAACATCAAACAAACATCGAATCCTATTTGAGTAGCTGCTTGACATAATGCAACATCATTAGAAGTAATGTGAGTTCTGGCATTACTTGCTGAATAAATATTAGATATTATTGGTAATGTTTTGGCCACTTTTCTTTAATGGCACGTATAAGTATTTCAATAAGTATATGTCTTATAGTTTCTCTCTTTATTGAAGTCATTGGTTTTGTTTCCAAAGTCCTTGCAACTCTATTAGCATTATTTCTTTTAGCTGGCTTTTGAGTGACAAAGGGGAAGATGCCAATTTTTTAGAGAAGCTTTCGTTCCCTAGTGCATCAAATCTTGGACGAGCAACGGCAACTAGGAACATGACTTTGCTAATGAAGTTTTTTCTTCTTCCTTTGAATACCTTCTTGCACAACCCTCCTTGAATTGAAGAATTCCTCCTTTGATTTGAGTAATTTTCTATGATGGTCAATGAATTCTCCCATTTCTCCTTGTGTTTTCCATCTATTTATAGGCTTCGAAAGTGCCTAAACTCGTTGGTATAATATTCTTGGCCTAGTAGAAGTTGGAAGATACTAAAACTCCACAGATTACCAAAAATCGCGTAGAAAAATCAAAGCACCGCCTTAACTTCAGGGCACAGCTGGCGCTGCCTTGGCTTTTGGAGTTGGTGCCAGTTTTGTTCTGTTTCTCCAATTGTTCACCGATTTTTTTTTCCAAATTCCGCACAATGTATTCCAGAATGCAGCCGGTGCCAGTTCCACTCTATTCCGCTCTGTTTTGCAATTTTTCTATTGCTTCGAAGTTCGTGTCAATAGTGCATAGCCAGCACCGGTTCTAGGGCCCTAGTCGACATCGCCTCTCCTCTGTTTTGCGACGTCCTTGCTTCATTTTACCCAAAAAACCTGTAATAATGAACAAAATACCTTTCCAAGGGTAAAATCTCAAATATGAAAGAATATGACTAGTTATTGAACAATATGTATCACAAAAGACCCTTGAATAACTAGAAAAAATATGACTAATTTAGCCCCTATCATCCTAGAATGAATATAGAGCTATTTTCTTACATGCAGTGTGACGTTGAATACGCTTGAAGTTGTTATATGATGTTGAATATAACTAGGAACATGTTTTGAAAAGCAGGGTGTATGACCATAATTATCCTTAATATTTAAAAGAGAGAGAGAGAGAGATAAGGTCGCATTCTTGAAATGCAACCTTAAGATCTCATTACAAAAATGAGACGTGCACTATATTATTCAGCTTAGTTTGTGATATGCATTTTCGTTCATATTTTTCTTCTAAATGATTTCTGGGTAATGTACTAACATAATGGGCTATCCATGCGAATTCTAAATCTGAATATGGCATAGGCTTATTAATTTTTTCAGATTTGAGTATCAAGGTAATTTCAACCCCAGAGACAACTATTTTCTTTGCTTATTTTCTTCAATGAGAGTATTTATACTCACTTTCATTTTCCTTCTCACCCTAGCTCTAAAATGTAGCAATTATTGTGTTGGATTTTAAGAAAAAATATTCTACCATACTTTTTTATGTTGTGGCAAAATATTATTATTATTATTATTATTATTATTATTATTATTATTATTATTATTATTATATTTGCTAAAATAATAGTGAATGTTGCTTTTAGGACATGTTCAAGTTTATACTATTTGTTAAGGTAATGGTGAATAATGCTCGCCAGTGGCTGCAATGAATGCTTTTAAAAAAAAAAAATGAATTCTAAACCCTTTACTTATCTCAGGCTATGCCCACATTATTACCATAGATGCATTGGAGCCGCCTATTGTGCTATGCTTTTTCTTGAACTGTTAAATACAACGTGATTATCGGGGCTCTATATGGTTTGATAGGGCCATTAAAAAAACTTGCATTCTCCGACACTGGATAACTTACTCCAAACTTGTTGACAAGGTCCGTAAATATCTTGGATTGGGAGAAAAAAAATGTGACAATCAAGATTACACTGATACATCATTTTTTAATGGATCTGATCAATAATATGTTGTAAATGAGTTAAGCGATGATAATGATATAGAGGTTTCGTGGATGTTGCCAAATGAATTTAAGTCACAGAGCATTCAACTTTGTTAGCCCTAAGGGCATTCTCCTATGTTTTGACTTATGACAAACATTGATGATGACTAACTTTTTGATTTACATATGATAGGACATGTTTGACTTCAATTCTTCTAAGACATTCAAATATGATTGATAAGCAACTCTTGAGCAACAGAATTCAAGTATGGGAGATCAAAATGAAGTTTAAAGTTTATGAAGTTGTATACTAAGAAGTCCTTATGGAAAAACTTTAGACTAGGAAGTGTTATTAAGGCATTTCTTATTAATTTCTATGTCGCTTTACCTTTGATTTAATTGATTTCTACCTTGAAGCACACAAAGAAAAAGATTTCAAAGTTTTGAAAATCTCAGAATTTTGAATTGAATAGTTTGGATGATTCTGCATCTAAAAGATTCATCCAAAATCCTGTAAACAGTATTGAATTGTTTCTACTTGAAAAAGTGCCATTTTGGACTTACCTTTTGAAGGCATAGGAAGTGGAAAACACAGGGCACGCAGCGGAAGCAAAGATAAAAAACTAGAAAAAAAAACAAGAACAAGGGATTTCTGAACAGGGCCGGTGCCGGCTCCGGCAGGCCTACCCGATGCCAATTAGGCTTTGTTCGGACTCCGAGTTAAAAAAAAAATTTACCTCTTTTCCTCGTTCTAAAAGTTGGCTAGACTGGAACGTGTACTACCAGGGTAAGTATGCTGGTGGAAGCCTCTAGTGCAATTCCTGCAAGTCTCCTACTCCGTCTTTGCATGTAGGTGAACGCCAATCTCTCAATTTTTCAGTATATGGCCTGCATAAATCCGTTTGGTGAACATATACAAACTAAGGAACCTTTTTCTAGAGAGAGAGAAAGAGAGAGATGTCTGGCCTTTTTTTCACATAGAAGAGGCCGTCCCAGAGAATGCATGTTCTATCAACAACGTTGTTTCCAATCCTCCTATTCAACCTAAATAAAACCTTAGGTTAAACTGGACTGCACCATTCTTAGTTTAACCTTTTGAGTTTAATCAATTATTCTAATTAGAACCAACCTAATGGCCTAATTAATAATTAATTTTCTAGCTCAAATAAACTAGTCCAATTAATAAGTCTATATTAGTTTAGTCCCAGGTTAATCTTTAATTATTCAAACTGGGCCAAAGCCCTGAATAATTAATTAACCCACTAAACTAATTTTATTAATTCTCTCTCTCCATGGACCTTTATTTTATTCTAACCCAATAATTAAATCAGGCTACTTAAATAAAATAAATTTCATTTAATTTAAGATCAATTCCTTAGCCCGTATTTAATTAGGACTCACGGTCTATATTGGGGACCAAAAGACACACCGCCTTGGCTACTAAAATGACCAAAATACCCTTCTCATATAAATAGCTGTATTTTGCATTTTAAATATTTCCTAATATCACCATAAGGAAATATTGACCCCAAGGACAGTGCTACGTTAGCAAAGTCTCCGACCTACAGGTGTAATGACTAAAATATCCCTCTATACATCGCCGTACATTCTGAGAGGAAGAAGTGTACTAACACCTCTCTAAATGACATCTACCATCCTTAGGTTTCTAGTCCAATGATCCACGACTTCCTAGATTATTTCCGTTTTTCAAGGGAGCTACCTTAAAGCAAACATCCAAGTCATGTTTCCCAGGGTCCTGGATATTTAAGATTATTCAGACAACTACAAAGGGTGATATAGTATAGAAACTATCTTGTACAAGTCTATCTTAACTAACTAGTCGCACATACCCAACATGCAAGTATATTGGCCCTACGATAGAACCTTAACTATAGCATATCAAAGCATATGCTTCCAGCTTCGTCAAACCACCAACTCATACTCAAGTTGTAGAGTACTAGTCTATACTGTAGCTGTAATAGTCTAGGTTTTTACCATATAGTACTTTTAGAAACCACTACTACAGGTCTTGTTCTACGTATTCGAAATACGCTTTATCATGAAGTGAGTGGAGTACTCACTGGCTAAAGGTAAGCCATTCTCCATTTGGAATTCATAACATAATAACCTATACATGATAGGATTCCTATTCACACCAATCGGTTAAGAACGAATGTTTATGTGTTAAGTAACCTATGATCCATACCTTACTGTGAAAGACTTCCATTCACATGGACCACTTACTTAAACACAATGAGTCTTTTTCAAACGTGATTGTGCATAAATAAAATTGTAAATTCATAAACAATTTCTGAAAATAAATTCTTTTATTAAAACATTCGATTTTTACATCAGAAACCTAGTCTAAAAGGGCATACATTCCAACAATCTCCCACTTGCACTCTAAGACTAAGTAAGTCCGTAGGTGCCCATCCCTATAGCATCAAAGTATCTCTTGAAGACTCTCTCAGCCAAAGGCTTGGTGAATAGATATGCTAAATTGTTCTCGGAGGTAATGTGTTCCACCACGACTTCCCGTCTCTGGATGAAATCCCAAATAAGATGATACATCTTCTCGATGTGCTTTCCCTTCTTGTGTTTCTGGGGTTCTTTAAATTGTGATACTGCTCCAGTGTTGTCGCAATACATCACAATCAGCTTGTTCATGTGTGGCACGACTCCAAGTTCTGAAAGGAACTTTCAGAGCCAGACTACTTCCTTGGATACCTCCGAAGCTGCCACATACTCAGCTTCCATGGTTGAGTCAGCAATGCAAGATTGTTTGATACTCCTTCATGAAATAGCTCCTCCAAACAAGGTGAAGATATATCCACTAGTGGATTTTCTCTCATCCTTATCCGCCTGGAAGTCTGAGTTTGTGTATCCTGTAGGAACTAAGTCATCAGCCCGGTAAACCAGCATATAATCTCTCATTCTCTTGAGGTACTTGAGAATATGCTTTACAACTTGCCAATGAACCTCCCCAGTGTTTGACTGATATCTGCTAACCAAGCTTACAACAAAGTAGATATCTGGCCTCGTATACAGCATGGCGTATATGAGACTTCTCACAGCTGAAGCGTAGGGAATCCTACTCATCCTGTCCTTTTATTCTTTGGGCTTAGGACAGTCCCTTGAAGAAAATGACAACCCATGTCTGCAAGGAATTAGAACTCCTTTGCATGAGTCCATGCTATACCTAGCCAGCATCTGGTCAATGTATGTCGCTTGGGATAATCCTAACATTCTCTGCTTCCTATTTCTAAGAAGTCTAATCCCGAGAATGTAGCTGGCTTCTCCCAAGTCCTTCATATTAAATTGACTAGACAACCAAACCTTTGTAGATGACAATGACCCTACATTATTTCCAATGAGTAGAATGTCATCCACATACAAGATAAGAAAAACTACATTAATGCCTTCAAGTTTCTTGTACACGCATGATTCATCCTCATTTTGAATAAAATCATAAGACTTTACAGTTTCATCAAAACGAATGGTCCATGCTCTCGATACCTACTTAAGTCCATAAATGGACTTCTTAAGCTTGCAAACCATATGCTCTTGGCCTTTAGCAACAAAGCCTTTCGGTTGAGATATATAGATGTCTTCACTAAGATGGCTATTTAAAAATGCCATTTTGACATCCATTTGCCATATCTCATAGTCATAATGACATGCGATGGAAAGGAGGATATGGATGGACTTAAGCATGGCTACCGAGGAAAAGGTTTCCTCATAGTCGATTCCCTCTTTCTGAGTATACCATTTCGCCACAAGCTTAGCTTTGAAGGTTTCCACCTTCCCATCTATTCCCCTCTTTCTCTTGTATACCCACTTATACCCTATGGGTTTTATCCCTTCAGGTGAAGCTACAAGATCCCAAACCTGATTGAGATACATAGACTCAATCTCGGCTTTCATTGCTTCATGCCACAGATTTGCATCGGCATCAGCAATAGCCTCCTCGTATCTAGTGGGGTCTTGTTCCTGATGGTCAGAGACCAGCTTGAAAGCTTCTCCAGTCCATCTCTCCGGAACCCTAGACACTCTCCCACTACGACGAGGCTCTATATGTACAGGCTCTTGAGGCTGTGCCTCTTCTTGTTCCACAATCAGGTCAGAAGAAATTGCTTCCGAAGATAACTTCTCCTCCAGCTCCAATCTAGTTGAACCTTTCGTGGAAGTACTTTGATCATCCTCTAAGTATCTAGCATTGGTACTAACCAGTACCTTCTGCTCCTTAGGATGATAAAAGTAACCACCATTTATCCCTTTTGGATACCTAATAAAATAGCATAATTCTGATCTTGGTTCCAACTTGTCTCTCTTAACTAGTACATAAGCTGGACAACCCCATATCTTGAGATGATTCAGACCTGGCTTACACCCAGTCCACATCTCATAGAGAGTCCTAGGTACTGACTTGGAAGGCACTAAGTTTAGAATATATGTTGCTGTTTCCAGGGAATATCCCCAAAAAGACACTGGAAGAATAGCATGAGACATCATGCTTCGCACCATTTCCATTAATGTCCTGTTCCTTCTCTCAGCTACTCTATTCTGTTGGGGTGTCCCTGGCACAGAGAGCTGGGATACTATCTTATGACGTACCATGTAGTCCTTGAATTCACCAAGGAGGTACTCTCCACCACGATCCAATCGTAAGGTCTTGATCAATTTATCTGTCCGACGCTCCACTTCAGCCTTAAACTCTTTGAACTTGTCAAAAGAGTCAGACTTGCGTCTCATCAGATAATCGTAACCAAACCTTGTACAATCATCCGTGAAAGTGATGAAGTACTCAAAATCTCCTCTAGTTGGTGTAGAAAGGGGACCACACACATCAGTGTGAACAAGACTCAATACCTCATTGGCTCTATCTGCCTTAGGGGCAAACGACCTTTTGGTCATCTTTCTCATCTAGCAGGATTCACATTGAGGCTAATTTTCCAATCTCAATTAGTCCAAGGGCCCTTCATGGATCAACCTCTGAATTCGAGTTGAGTTGATATGACCTAACCTTAGATGCCAAAAATAAGAGTCATTGACATTAGTCTTTCTCTTCTTTGTTAAAGGTTCAGGTTGAGTGTTATTTAATTGATTGTTTATAGGGTTTAAGAAAAATAGATTCTCATACATGTGTTTAGTACATAAAATTTCTCAATTTCTACTGATAGAAATACCAGAATGGAAAGATACAGAATATCCTTGATTTATTAGTTTCTCAACCGAAATCAAATTCTGTCGAAATCCAGGTATATATAAAATATCTTTCAAAACCACTATTCTATTACAATAAAAAACAAGATCCAGCTCTCCCACTGCAAAGGCCTAAACTTGTGCTCCATTTCCCACACGTAGTGCATGTTCGCCATTCTGGAGTCTTCTAATCTTTTTAAACCCCTGCAATGAGTTACAGATATGATCAGTGACTCCTGAATCAACAATCCAAATGGAAGTTGATCCAACCATTGATATAGACTCTAGATAGAAAACATTACCTGTGGGATTTTTCTTGGCTTGAAGATCCAGACACTCCTTTTTCCAATGTCCCTTCAGTTCACATTTGAAACACTTTCCCTTGGGTTTGTCTTTGGGCTGGGTCTTGGGCTGGCCCGCTGCGTTCCCCTTTTTCTTCTTGAACTTCCTGGGCTTGGGCCCAATTCTAGAAGATGAAGACTTAGCAATCATAGCCTTAGATTGTGGCTTCATGACCTTCTCTGCCATCTGGAGCTCCTTCATCAACTTAGTTAAACCCATGTTCAACTTGTTCATGTTATAGTTCAACTTGAACTGAGTAAAGGAACTCGGTAGAGATTCGAGAACCATGTCCACTTGGCTCTCGGGGTCAATAGCAGCCCCTAAGATTTCTGCCTCCTCGAAAGTAACAATCATCTTGAGCATATGCTTTCTGACTAATGCTCCCTCAGCTATCCTAGTGTTAATGATGGTTCGAAGAGCCTACTACCTTGCGGCCGGCTCTTATCCGCGAATGTCGTGGCTAATGATTGAGTTATATCATACGCAGTGGTCATGTGCTCATGTTTGGACTGGAGCACATTAGACATAAAGGCTAACATGTAACAACGAGCCATCTCGTCGGCCTTCTTCCATGCCTTCTCAGCCTCACGCTCCTCGGCGGTGGAACTCTCCCCGATAATAGGGCAAGTTTCATAGAGGACATACTTTTACTCTTCTACTGTGAGTATTATGCCCAGGTTCCTTTTCCAGTCCATATAGTTTGATCCCATTAGCTTATTCTCTCAGAGAATAACGACTAATGGACTAAAAGAATCCCCCATCATTTCTGAAAAATCAAAAAATAAAAGAAAAAAGATTCAGTTTGTGAAAATAAAACAAATATGTGCACTTTATCCTTATTATCAAAATTGATAATAATCAATTTGGCTCTTAGGAAAACTGACATAGCTTCTCGGGAAGATTAACAGTTTCCTAAGCTAAGTGTGTTAACCACCACAAATTAATTTCCCTTCTAAGTAATGATCTAGAAGATAACTCCATCGAGGGGATGGTCGTTTCCTCTCATTTCCTATGGACATACCTCTCACTATGATCTCCAACGTGGGGTTAGCCGATCATAGTACGTGCCCCAGGTTATTAATTACATCCCTCCATTAGATCTAGATCCATGTGGTATCCCCATCCTATACGGATTCACTCCCAAAGTGATGCGAGGGGACCCACATCTCTAATGAGGATCGTGATGGAAGCCGTGGGGCCATTGGAACCCCTCTCCTACTTAGTCTTTTAAAACAAGAGTTTTCTGAAAAATATCCTTTTGAAAATTTCCATCAAGTTTTTCCTTAACTTAAAAATAAAATGTCTAAGTCCATAAAAATCTCTATGTCAAGGCTTATATCATTTGAGAGTTTTTTCCTATGGACTAATTTTATTTAAGTTAAAAATTTAATAATTTCAAAAATTTTTCAATTGAAACTTTCTAGAGACTTTGGTCTCAAGTTTATTTGACAAAACAATTTTTCTTGTGCCAAACTAAAACAAAATGGCTTTCTATTTTAACCTTACAAAAATATTTAAATCCAATATATTTTCTATGTCAAGGATTAAATCCTTTGAGAAAATATCTGAAGATTAATTTTTGTTCAAGCTAAAATAACCATTTAATTTGTAGAAAAAATATTTTCCTTGTCAAAACATTCCCAAAGACTTTGGTCTTTGAGAAAACGTGCATATAGGTACCAAAAATAAATAGCATGCTAGAAAACAGTAGATGTTTTCATGCTCTTCTATTTTTTAAACCTAAGTGCCCAAATAATAGAATTAAACACATTAATTAATTAATGGTCTTGTTTAATCCTAAAATCCCTTACTAATATTTTTCATACAAAAATATTCTTGAATATTAACTATTGCAAAATATTAACTTCGCCTGGTATGGACCCCAAAACAAAAAGAAAACGCAAGGAAAAATTACAAGGAAAAAATAAAAAATTTCTCCTTGGTCCACTGCACCCGCCACATTGGATCATGCACCCATCTTCATTGTGGTCCACTGCACCCACTGCACAGAACCAGGACCCACAAGAAACTAGCGCACGGATCGACCTTCCAGACCCAAGTCGGCGACTGTTCCAGCACCCCAAGCCGGCGCCGGTTGCGGTCTGGACGCCTTCTTCCTGTAGTTTTTTTTTTTGCGAATCTCCCCTGTTTTTCTGCACAACTTATGGCTTCGATGGCTCTCTGATTTCAAACAAAATACAATGAAATAAACCAAAATCAACAATCGCCTATACCCATAAATATTGGGCTTACACGATTTGCTAAGAAAAACAGTAAATTACAAATCGCCTATACCTCCACCTGCGAGGTTTAACAGAGAATCTATCCATCCAAAAATAGCGAAGGATCACAATTTTAATCACACATATGTGTCCAGTTTTATTCATCTAGATGCATGTTCCCTATATTTTCACAACACCTTCATTCTCTGATACCAATTGAAGGCATAGGAAGCATAAGTGAAGATAAAAAAACTAGAAAAAAATAAGAACAGGGGATTCTCGAATAGGGTTAACACCGGTTAGGCTCTGTTCGGACTCCAAGGTTAAAAATTTTTTTTTACCTCTTTTCTTCGTTCTAAGAGTTGGCTAGACTGGAACGTGTACTACCGGGGTAGGTATGCTGGTGGAAGCCTCTAGTGCAATTCCTGCGAGTCTCCTACTGTAACACCCCACGACTACGTACCCTAAAAGGGTGGGGATGTCGCCGCGTCCCGTAGGACAAGGGGTCTTTAAAATGAGGTATAAAATATAAAGGCAATATCCAAAAGAGTCAACTTTGATAAACGAAGAAATACTCTTATTACATCAGGCTCAAATTGGATCAATACGAAATAATAGAAATATTGTTCAGAAGTATAAACGACAATAGTCTCCTAGAACAGCATAGGAAAAAATAACAAAAGCCTCTACTGTCAAAGCCCCGCTGACTCAGCATAATCTATCTCCTAAAAACATGATGTAAAACCGTGTGAGAATAAATCTCAGTAAGTCCTGTGTGTGCACATGGTGTTTTGAATAGTACGTGTATGCCAAGTGTAAAACATTTGTAGAAATAATTTGGCAAGTCATAAACAATCTCTTTTCGCAAGGAGTGGGTTTTTCTCATTGTCACACTTTGTACAAAATAAATCCTCCACTCGAATAAATAGTAATGTCACCACACGTTGGGCTCCATGAGAACAAAATGGTCAAGGTGCCACACTTTGTTCACCAAGACAGGTCAAGGCACCACACTTTGTGTACCGAGACAGGATCAGATTACCACACGTTGGGCGTTCTGATCAAGGTGAATGTACAGCTCATCGGGTGAGATACTTCTCCATCTCTACACCCAACAAAACCATCCGGATGTCCATGCCGGGAATATAAATAATAGCTTACTAGGTACAAATGCTAGCTCGGACTGGCCTGACCAACCAACACTGTCGCCTTTTCAAGCAGAGTTCATCTTCTGGAGGTGGCCTCTTGCCAGAAGACTTACGCTAGCCCTCCAAGACTAGTATTGTTAGCCTACCCTTATTGAGTACTCAACGAACATATCCGTCAATTCCTGATTCAAAATATCTCCACACCTTGGCTTTGTACAACGTGGTTTTTTCTCTAAAAGAGTTTTCTAGAAATTTAGGAAAGAATAGTTTTCTTGATAAAATCATTACTTTGACAAAACCGTTTAAAGAATAATCTTCCACGTTTACAACCCAAATAATCATAGTTCAACAATAGCTTCACAAAGCTTCACAACATAGACTTGCCATCACAACATTTAACCAAAGAGTTTATACAAGGACTTACCATCACAACATTTAACAAAAGAGTTTATGCAAGGACTTATTTGATATGCCTCAGATAAATGAGATAAAATCACAGCTTGCTTTCCTCAATTATCCTCCTGATCTACAGCATATAATATCATGATCAGGGTCTCAATTAATTCGAACATGCTCTAATCTCATTTATTTTCACAACAATTCGCAATCCCCTATTTAAATCCAAGTAAACTATCCAATCCCCAAAGATCATATACGATGACCATATGCTCATCCAACTAATAGACATCATTAAACCTTACTTTCGGCATCAAGGGTGGGTATTCCCTCACCTTGCAACAACCGGGTAATGAGGTCTCGATGCTCCTATGGTGATCGTCCCGAGTTCGCTTGAAAAGAAGAGAAAAGCTACCTCATTTGCTCCGCTTGACCGAAAATTAAAGAAGAAGATGAAATCAGCCTCTATGTGGCGTGATTTAAGGGAAGAAGAAGGAGAAAAGAATCATTAGAGAAAACGGCATCAAGAGGTTGAGAGGATTTTTGCTTACCTTAAGGTGTGTTCGATTTCTGCTAGGTATTGCTCTTAAGATTTTCGAAAATTGCTGTGGAGTTCTTGCTGGAATTTTTCGTGTAGAATAGAGAGGGTAATCGGCAACTATGCTTTAGGGTTAGAGAAGATTGGTTTAGGGTTAGATGGTGGTGTTTATGAAGACTTCTGATGGCTTTAGGTTTCTTGGACAGCAAGGAAAAAATTGTAGCTTATGGTGTGCCTTATTGCTGCCGACTTTGGGAGGGTTTAAGGGAGAAAATATTCTATAATTTGCTTCTTTGTACTGGCCCAAATATTGCTCAAGGGAAGGGCTGAATGTGTTCAGAATTTTGGGCCAAACAAAGAAGGGTTTGAGAAGGTTTGAAGAGCTGAAATTTCTGTGCGCGTGTAGCGGTTTTGCTGTACGAAATTGTTGAACAATAAGAGGAGAAATTCTAGTCTGTTGTAGCTGTGGTTCTGCCGCAATTTTCAGAGAAAAGATGAGGGTTTTAGGCGCAGAAAATTGGCTTGATCAACTGAGGATTCTGGTGTGTTTTGGTGTGCAGAATTTCTGTTTGTGTAGGAGTGCAAGCTGGCCGAAATTCCTGTACAAGGCTAGCCGAAATCTGTAGTTTTTTTGGAGATAAAAATCTGGTTTTGTGCAGCTAAGGTAATCTGAATTTATGAGGAGTGTTCTAGATGTTTTGAGCTAGGGTTTGGAGTGTTGTATTGCACCTAGGAGTGCTGGAGTTTTCGGACAGCTTGTGCTTGCACAAGGCTGCCGAATCTCAGCTAGGAAAAGGTAGCAAAACTTAGTTAAATTAGGATTGAAATAAAATCTGATTTGCGAAAGGATTTAGGATGAGATTTCCTAGCTTTGGAAGAGTTTGGGTTGAGCTAAAATTCCTTCAAGAAGTGGCGGCACTAGCTGGAAAAATTTTCCAGATTTTTAGCTAAAGTTCTAGGTTTAAAACCAACAAGGTTTCCTACTAGAAGAATGACTCTTTAATTCCAACTATCCATGGCAACATCTATTAAGCTAAAATCAAGCTGAAATTTTAATTATTAGCTAGGGTTTTTTTTTTCGAAAATCCTAAGGAATAAAAGCTGAAAATTAAGAGTGAGCTTTATTCACATCAAAGTCCTTGATTTTAGGAAATAAATATGGAGACTTATTTCCTTGGAATATTGGCACTAAAATTTCTCTAGGTTTGCTATATCTTTTTCGGCCAAGACATGGAAACTCTAAGGAAAAGAATCTTCAAAAAGAGAAACTAGGATTCACAAGAGACAGGATTCGAACTCGGGTCACCACGGAAAAATCACCATCCTCCCTGCTATTCCAAATCAATTCCAATACTAATTCTTCCTACAAGAAGATCTTACCACCCCAATACTCATCCCCCCAAATCTTCGACCAAGCCTCCCTTAACCAAATCTTTAACAACACACTATTTCACCTCAATTAATTCAAATGCAAGAGCAACGGAAAAATTCACATGCATCCATGCAAATAAAATAATTCTAAGCTACCACATAAAATGCAAAATACTATGCAATGCATGACTTTTCCCCATAGTCAAAGGTAGTTTTGGGCGGGGTATTACACCTCTCTCTTTGCATGTAGGTGAACGCCAATTTCTCGATATTCTAGTATATGTGTGAAACCCCAGTCAAAACCAACCTTAGAGTAAGGGGGTTGGGGTGCATATCTTATTTTATTGCGTGTTCAAATATATTTTTATATGATTTTATGTACATTGAATTTGAGTTTTATAGTCTAAAGAGCTTGATTATGGCTATTGAGCGAGAATGGCAAAATGGTAATTTTTTCTTGAGATGGAAAAAGGGAGATAGCTTGAGGATTGAATAGGAAAATATTTTTAGAGGGAAAATAAGAACAAGAGTTGTTGTGGTTTAGTGGTTAGAGCCTTAGAATTAATTCTTGAGGTCTTGGGTTCAAATTCCACCATAGGAGCTTTAGCTTGGTTAAATTTTATTTTTGCTTGGGAAGTAATATTTTCGGCCTTATGAGCTTGGAGTAGGGTAGAAATGTTGTCCTAAGAGAGACATGATAGGAGTACCCTCATCCTACTCTTTTGCCTACACAAAATTCCTAAAGGGAATCCATTTCCTCTTGATCCTTAATTTTTCCTATTTCTCAATTCATTAGCTTATTCAAATTGTTCAAGCCAATTTTATTCTAGTAAAATTCCAGCAATGTGTTGTGGCTTTGTAGGTTCAAAATGTCTTAGTAAGAGACATCTTATGGACCAAAACCATGGAAGAGGGGGAAAGGATTTCAAGTGAATTAAATTCCTTAGTGAACTTTCTAAAAACTTTACTCTAGCTAAGTTCATCTTCCTTCATGCATGGAACTGAAATTTTTCCCAGTTTTGTGTGCCTTCAAGGTGTCGAAATTCTTAGCCCTTATTCCCTCCCAAATGCTGCCAGAAAATGGCCTTTTTGATCAGCTTAGAACTTGGATTTTTCTGGCCATTTTCGGACTGTACAAAAGCTGTGCGAAACCAGGAAAATTCCTGGGCAAATTCACAGCTTAAGAGGTCCGAAACCAAGCTGTTTTCTTTCAGTTTTTGTTCAGCATCTTAGCCACGTTTTTCCTCCATAAAGAAGGCTGGAAACCAGCCTTGAAAAGCCCTGAAATTCCCCTTCAAACTCCCTGCAAACCAGCTGGAAAAGGGCAGCCGAAAACTGCCCAGAAAATTCCAGCAAGCAGCGAAAATCTGTGCAGGAATTTTCCAGCCTTGGTTCCTAATTCATCCCTAGTCGAAACTCCATCCTTCTTCTGCACAAATCACCCTTAAACATTTAGTAACTGAACTCCATTATCCACCTCAAGCTTCTGCACGAAAATCCAGTCATGGCTACCTAAAAGATTTCCAAAAAAATTCTACAAGCATGATCTGATTTGGATACCAAAATTCCAACCACCATGATTTAACAACTTTCCATAAAATATATCTCAAACAACCAGACCTTCCCTTCACCATTACACTCAGTATTTTTAGCCACCTTTAGCCCCCCTCAACTAGCATTCATCTGGCTGAAACACTGCCAGCAATTAGGCCATGGCAAGCTTCCAAAAGTTCTCTCATGATCAAAGGTATTCCTGAATATTTAGTTTCCAAATTTGCTTCGCAAAAATATTCTTCAAGGATTTCATCAACTAGCCTTTCCTTTTCCCTTCCAAACCAGAAAATCAGCCACCAAAACCCTTTAAGCAATCAGCCAACCCTAATCTTTACAGAATTTCGGTAGCTCCAATCCCAAAAGCTCTCTACTCTCTTCAACATCAAGAACACACAACACACCAAGAACACCTACTCCTTCATTTCACTCAATACTCTCCAAAATCACTTTAAACTCCTTCTAAAATTTCCAGATTGAACCTACTCACTGCCATGAGTCCGTCAATACCATTCTTAACATCAAACTCCAAAATCCAACTTGCTATTTTGGATAAAAAATCAGAAATTTTGTGAAAGCTCAAGAACACCTTCAAGGTAGGTTTGATCTAGCAACTTCATCTTCTCCAATCTTGATCTCTAATGAATATAAATTTGAATCAACATACTAATGGTCTCTCTCTCTCTCTCTCTCTCTCTCTCTCTCTCTCTCTCTCTCTCTCTCATAGCCGAATCTCTTACCTCTTGGCCGGATGGCTTCTTCTCCAATGGCCATGCTTTCTCCACCTTCCTTGGACGGATTTAGGCATCTAGGGGTTGTCAACCATTCGAAACTCCTTCAAGATATTCAGCAAGCAAGTAAGACTTTTTAACCCTTCTTTTAAATTTTAGTTTCATGTCTCTAGGATGATATTGATAGAAGATGGATTGTGGATAGGATTTAAGTATATATTGTTGAGGTTGAAGCATGAATGTATGTATGAATATGAAAGTGATGGGATTTATGCATGGATGGATTATCTTGGTTGATTATATCATGATTTGAGGTTTAATGCATGTCTCTATGTCATAGGTAGTATTTGTGATGAAGTATGCTAGAGATTATGTCACCTTTAGCGAATAGGATTTATATTCATGTTGGATTATTGAAGCCATAATCATATTTATGCTAGTAGGGGTTAGATCATGTCTTGGTAAATTTAGATCTATGCGTATATGCATGATTTGGATGATTTGATGAATGGAAGGATTGTGTATGTTCATGATTGTGGTTAGCCATAGAAGTATGATCATGATCTAATTGTTCCTAAGCTAATTTTTATTTCATGAATAAAATATTTCATAATATGATTTTGCTAGTAATTTCGAAAAAACCCTAGGAGGGGTAAATTTGAATTATTATATATAATAAGGATATTTTAGTCAAATAAATAATAGCTTTTGCTAGAAAAATAGAATATATATATATATATATATATATATTATATAAAATAATGAAATCAACTAAAGCCTTTTATGGAAGTAATCATAATTAGTAAAATATTTATTACTAAAAATTTAATTATTATCTTTTAATCAAACCCATTAAAAATTTATTTATTATTTTTCAAGCAAGACTCATTAAATTTATTTTCAACTAATTTTAGTTATCAATTATTTTCTAACAACTAAATTATTAATAAATTATTATTTTATCTAATACCACCTAGGACTCTTCATCAAATAAACTCTAAATTTTTCTTAGCAAGATTTAAACCATCAACTTATTAGTACTTGTTTCTCAAAACATTAATTATTTTAAATATCAAATTAAGCTTAGCTTATAAACCTATTTATTTAAAGTTTGGCCTTAAAGCTTAGGACACTAGGATCATGGTGGTAATGAGTTGAGTTGTTTTAAATTGAGAAAGTGGATTTTGGCTTGAGTTTGATTGTAGTTTGTATTTGCCCATGTGGGGTCAGGTCAGCTATTGGAGACCTTATATTGTGAGCAAGAATCAGGTAAGCTTCTGCATAAAACCTGATTGATGAAATATGTTTATTATGGCAAGCTAAATGTAGAGTGTATGGACACTCAATTTTGCAAGGGCAATTGAGGATTAACTTCTTACCTATTTCAGATAAATAATTTATTTGAAAATTAATAAGTAGATTTACTCAATCTCAAAACTCTTTCCAAAATTGATTTTGATAAAGACTTTGGGAACCCTTAATTGCCATTTTCACGTGGAACAGTGTTTTGTTCATTTTATCCCAAGTGGGAAATGTTGTTGAGTACTCAATAAGGGTGGACTACTAGGGCTAGTCTTTGAGGGGTTAGAGTAAGTTTCTCAGTAGGTGGCCACCTCTGAGGGGTGAGTCCTTCCCGAATAGGATGTCAGTCTAATAGGTCATGTCGGTCCGAGCTAGCAGTGTTCTCTTTCAGTCAAGTGACTGTGTTTTGCTAGAATAGACACCCGGTTGTTGTTTGGGTATAGAGAAGGAGGAGTATCTTACCCAGTAGGCCGATCACCTACTTTTGTCAGTCTGCACAAAGGGTGGCATTCTGACTGGCGGTATGCACAAAGTGTGGCATGCTGACCATGTGGTTATGGGGCCCAATGTGTGGTAACCCATGATCATTTCTTTTAAGTGATTGATTTTATTGATTATTTATGGTTGGAAAAGCCAAAACACTACTCTTGCTTTTGACTAATGTTTATTGCTTGCCAGTGATCTCTTATAAAGAATTTTATACTTTGCATTCACGAACTGTTTTCTCCCGACACTTAAGCACACACGGACTTACTGAGATTTCTGTCTCACCACCATTTTTACCATGATTTTATGTCCATCCTGCTGTAGGGATGACTAGCTAGATATTGCCTGCTTTGGAAGATTTTCTAATAATTTATTTTGTGTAATGTTTTGGGGAGATGACAGTGGATAAATTTTATTATGGATTTGTTGTGGTATTCTTGGATTTATTTTTTGGATGTAATAAATTTTAAGTTCAAGTATCTTTTTTTATTCCGCTATTTTATTTGTGTGACCTAGTTATAAAGACCCCTTATCCTTTGGACGGGGCAACATCCTTGGCCCTGGCGGGCCTAGGTAGCGGGGTGTTACAATATGGCCTACCTAAATCCGTTTGGTGAACAATTACAGACTAAGGAACCTTTTTCTGGAGAGAGAGAAAGAGAGAGACGTCTGGCCTTTCTTTCACAGAGAAGAGGCCGTCCCAGAGAATGTGTGTTCTGTCAACAACGTTGTTTTCGATCCTCCTATTTAACCTAAATAAAACCCTAAGTTAAACTGGACTGGGCTATTGGACTCTTAGTTTAACCTTTTGGACTTAATTAATTATTCTAATTAGAACCAGCCTAATGACCCAATTAATAATTAATTTTCCAGCCCAAATAAACTAGTCCAATTAATAAGCCTATATTAGTTTAGTCCCAGGTTAATCTTTAATTATTCAAACTGGGCCAAAGCCCTGAATAATTAATTAACCCACTAAACTAATTTTATTAATTCTCTCTCTCCATGGACCTTTATTTTATTCTAACCCAATAATTAAATCAGGCTACTTAAATAAAATAAATTTCATTTAATTTAAGATCAATTCCTTAACCCATATTTAATTAGGACTCACGATTTATACTGGGGACCAAAAGACACACCGCCTTTGTAATACCCCGCCCAAAACCACCTTTGACTATGGGGAAAAGTCATGCATTGCATAGCATCTTGCATTTTATGTGGTAGCTAGACTAATTTTATTTGCATGGATGCATGTGAATTTTTCCGTTACTCTTGCATTTGAATTAATTGATGTGAAATAGTTGTGTTGTAAAAGACTTGTTTAAGAGAGGTTTGGTCAAAGATTTTCAAGGATGAGTATTGGGGTGGTAAGAATTTCTTGTAGAAAAATTAGCATTGGAGTTGTTTTGGAATAGCGGGGAGATTGGTGATTTCCTTCGGTGACCCGAGTTCGAATCCTACCTTTTGTGAAGTAAGTTTCTCTTCTTGAAATTCTTTTCTTTAGACCGTTTCTTATCTTGACCGAAAAAGAATCTAGCTATCCTAAAGAAATTTTAGTATTTTTACTCCAAGGAAATAAGTCTCTATATTTATTTCCTAAATTCAAGGACTTGGATGTGAATAAAGTTCACCTTTAATTTTCAGCTTGTATTCCTTAGGATTTTCGAAAAAACCCTAGCTAGTAATTAAAATATTAGCTTGATTTTAGTTAGATAGATGTTGCCATAGATAGGTGGAATTAATGAATCCTTTTCCTAGTAGGAAATTTTGTTGATTTTAATCCTAGAATGTTAGCTAAAAATTTGGAAAAAAATTCCTGCAAGTGCCGCCACTTCTTGGAGGACTTGTAGCTTAACCCAAACTCTTCTAGGACTAGAGGAAATCCTATCCAAATCCTTGATAAAACCAGATTTTATTTCAATCCAAATTCAACTAGGATTTCTTCCTTTTCCTAGCTGAATTTCGGCAGCTTTGTATCTACATAAACTGTCCGAAATTCCAGCCAACTCTAGTTACAATCCAACTCTGAAAATCCTAGCTCAAAACACCTAGAACACTCCTTAATAATTCAACTACCTTAGCTGCACAAAACCAGAATTTCTATCACCAAAAATCACTGATTTTCGGCAGCTTGGAAACCAGAAAATTCGGCCAGCTTGCACAAAAATTTTCGTCCAGCTGTGCACTCCAAAACCCACGAAATTTTGCACTCCAAAACCTATCAAAACTCCTTGTTGATTTAGCCAATACCAGCGCCCAAAACCCTCACCTTTTCCCTGGAAATTTCAGCAGAATTGTAGCTTGAACAATCCAGATTTTATTCTCCTCTTGTTCAACGATTTTCACAGCACTTGCACAGGATTTTCAATCATCAAAACTCACTCAAACTCTTCTTTGTTTGGCCCAAAATTCTGAACACATTCAGCCCTTCCTTTGAGCAGTAGTTCGGCCAGCATAGAGGAGCAAAATTACAGAATTTTTTCCTCCATAAAACTCCCCTAAAATCGGCAGCAAGGAGGCACGCGCAAGCTGAAATTTCGCTCTTGCTGTCCAAGAAACCTAAAGCCATTAAGAGTCTATCTAAACATCACCATCTAACCCTAAACCAATCTTCTCCAACTTTAAATCATAACCACCGTTTACCCTCTCTATTCTACACGAAAATTTCAGAAACTTCTCTCTGCAAATTTTCGAAAATACTAGAGTTGTTCCAAGCAAAAATCGCACACACCTTAAGGTAAGCACAAATCCTTTCAACCTCTTGATGCCGTTTTCTCTAATGATTCTTTTCTCTTTCTTCTACCCTTAAATCACGCCCTATAGAGGCTGATTTCCTCTTCTTCCTAAATTTTCGGTCAAGAGAAGCAAAGGAGGTAGCTTCTCTCTTCTTCTCAAGCGAACTCGGGACGATCACCATAGGAGCATTGAAACCTCATTACCCGGTAGTTGCAAGGTAAGGGAATACCCTCCCTTGATGTCGAAAGTAAAGTGTAATGGTGTTTATTAGCGAGATAAACATGTGGTCGTAGTATTTGATCTTTGGGGATTGAATAGTATACTTGGAATTAAATAGGAGATTGCGAATTGTTATGGAAATAAATGGGATTAAAGCATGTTTGAATTAATTGAGACCCTGATCATGATATTATATGGTTTAGATCAGGAGGATAATTGAGGAAAGCCACCTGTGATTTTTATCTCGTTATCTGAGGCATATCAAGTAAGTCCTTGCATAAACTCTTTTATTAAACGTTGTGATGGTAAGTCCTTTTATAAACTGTTTTGTTAAAGGTTGTGATGACAAGTCTATGTTGTGAAGCTTTGTAAAGCTATTGTTAAACTGTATTTGCTTGGGTTGTAAACGTGGATATTTATTCTTTAAACGGTTTTGTCAAACTAACGGCTTTTAGCAAGAAAACTATTCTTTTCCTTAAATTTTTAGAAATCTCTTTTAAAGAAAACCACGTTTTTCAAAGCCAAGGTTTGAAAATATTTTGAATCAGGAATTGACGGATATGTTCGTTGAGTACTCAATAAGGGTAGGCTAACAATACTAGTCTTGGAGGGCTAGCGTAAGTCTTTTGGCAGGAGGCCACCTCCAGAAGATGAACTCTGCTTGAAAAGGCGACAGTGTTGGTTGGTCAGGCCAGTCCGAGCTGGCATTATACTTAAAAGGTATTATTTATTTTCCCGGCATGGACACCCGGATGGTTTTGTTGGGTGTAGAGATGGAGGAGTATCTCACCCGGTGGGCTGTACACTCACCTTGATCAGAACGCCCAACGTGTGGTAATCTGGTCCGGTCAAGGTGCACAAAGTGTGGTGCCTTGGCCATTTTGTTCTCATGGAGCCCAATGTGTGGTGACATAATTTTTATCTGAGTGGAGGATTTATTTTGTACAAAGTATGACAATGAGAAAAACCCACTCCTTGCGAAAAGAGATTGTTTATGACTTGCCAAATTATTTTTACAATTGTTTTACACTTTGCATACACGAACTATTTAAAAACACCATGTGCACACACAGGACTTACTGAGATTTATTCTCACACTGTTTTACATCATGTTTTCAGGGGATAGACTGTGCTGAGTCAGCGGGGCATGTAATAGTTGAAGCTTTTGCTATTTTCTCTATCCGTTCTAGGAGACATTTATTACTTATGCTTCTAAATAATATTTTGTTTTATTCCGTTTTGCTCCAAGTTGAGCCTGATGTAATAAGAATATTTCTTTATTTATCTAAGTTGATCCTTTTGGAGATTGCCTTTATATTTTATACCTCATTCTAAAGACCCCTTGTCCTACGGGACAGGGCAACATCCCCGCCCTTTTAGGGTACGTAGTCGTGGGGTGTTACAGCCTTAGCTACTAAAATGACCAAAATACCTTTGTTATTTAAATAGCTGTATTTTGAATTTTAAATATTTCTTAATATCACCATAAAGAAATATTGACCCCAATGACAGTACTGCGTTAGTAAAGTCTCCAACCTACAAGTGTAATGACTAAAATACCCCTCTATACATCATCGTACATTCAGAGAGGAAGAATAGTACTAACACATCTCTAAATGACATTTACCATCCTTAGGCCTCTAGTCCAATGATTAACGACTTCCTGGATTATTTCTGCTTTCCAAGGGAGCTACCCTAAAGCAAACATCCAAGTCATGTTTCCTAGAGCCTTGGATATTTAGATCATTCAGACAACCACAAGAGGCGATATAGTATAGAAACTATCTTGTACAAGTCTGTCTTAACTAACTAGTTACACATACCCAACATGCAAGTATATTGGCTCTACGATAGAATCTCAACTATAGCATATCAAAGCATATGCTTCCAGCTTCGTCAGACCACTAACTCATACTCAAGTCGTAGAGTACTAGTCCACGCTGTAGCGGTAGTAGTCTAGATTTCTACCATATAGTACTTTTAGAAACTACTATTACAGGTCCTGTTCTACGTATTCAAAATACGCTTATGTCATGAAGTGAGTAGACTACTCACTGGCTAAAGGTAAGCCATTCCCCATTTAGATTTCATAACATAATAACCTAGACATGATGAGATTCTCATTCTCTTCAATCGGTTAAAAATGAATGTTTATGTGTTAAATAACCCGTGATCTATACCTTACTGTGAAAGACCTCCATTCACATGGACCACTTACTTAAATACAATGGGTCTTTTCCAAACGTGATTGTGCACAATTAAAATTGTAAATTCACAAATAATTTCTGAAAATAAATTCTTTTATTAAAACATTCGATTTTTACATCAGAAACCTAGTATAAGAGGGCATACATTCCAACACTTTTTGGATGCATCGTCGTTCAAAACTTAAGTCCAAAACACGGGTAAATTTAACAGAAAAATTATAGTCGTTTTATAGTCGTTGGCACTGCATTTTATGGCTCTATATATAGCCTCTAAACATGATAAGACATAAGATTTTTGTGGTATTGTTCTAAGGAACACTATTGCTCAATAGATTACAAATATCTCCTTTTATCAAGTGCTTCAAAGTGAATTTAATTTGTGTCTAAAAGGTAAAAGTGTTTGTGCTTTATACCTGAGTGAACATCTTCTCAAACAAGTGAGCTTTTACTGTTCTATTGATATTCAATCTCTTTTGTAGTACAAGGTTATGGTGTAAAACCCATGTGGGGTGAGCCTTGATTTGGTTATTATTTTAGAGGTTTATGAAAAATCAAGTGTGGTGATCCTCTCTTGTATTTGGTGTAGTTTGATTTCATTAAGTTGAGTAAATAAAATCTTATTGAAAATGCTTAAGTGTGAGCTTATGGTAGTGGACGTATATCTTGGTAGATCGAACCACTATATATTCTATGTTTCATTTCTCTGCATACATCATTAACTGCATTGTATTTCTTACTTTAGTCTGAATCTGGATATATCTCAAAGTGTTCTTGGATAGCTTTCTTTGTTATCATAAAGTTGATCCAAGAAACTTGATGATCATCATTATTCTGTATATCAGACGATTTAAAATTTTTGAGTTTGCCAAAAACCTTATTCACCCCCTCCTCTAAGGTTTTTTATTTGGTATCAGAGCTTCGTCTACATATTCTTGGTTTAACAACCTTGTAGAAAAGATCCTCATGGAAAGCCCATCCTCTCTTCCATATGTTGAAGGATCTTTAACAAATCAACCTCATTTGTTCAATGGAAACAACTACACATTCTAAAAAAATAGAATAAAAATTTATGTTTGTTCAATTAACTTTGAGTTATGGAATTTGATAGAGAAATGTCCTTTAATTCCGTCAAAAGTTGTTGATGGTATAAAAATGCCTAAACAAAATGACGAATTTAGTCTTGAAGATAATGCTAAGATGACTTTAAATTTTCAGACAATGAACATTTTATGTTGTGCACTAGATGCGACTGAATACAATCGAGTTAGTAGTTGTGATTTAGCCCATGAAATGTGAAAATTACTTGAAGTCACCCATAAGGGGACAAACTAAGTTAAAGAATCAAAATTGAGGCTTCTAATTCATGATTATGAATTATTCATAATGATACCAAATGAAAGCATCACTGATATGTTCATTAGATTTACAAATATCACAAATGGTCTCAAAGCTTATGGGAAGGTTTATTCCCTTGGGGAACAAAACCGAAAAATTTTGGATACCTTACCTAAAAGCTAGCAACCTAAAGCTCTTGCAGTGGAAGAATCCAAGGATTTAAAATCCTTACCAATTGAAGAACTAATCGGATCTCTTTTAACACACGAGATGAAACTCAAAAGGTTTCAAGAATCTGATGATCATGATAAAGGCAAAAAGGGAATAGCATTGAAAGTTGAAAAAAAGATGAAGAAACTAGTCAATCTGACAGTAGTGAGGGTACGAAAATAGACAATGAAGATTTAGCTATGATAGCAAAAAAATTCAGAAGAATGTTCAACAAAGGAAATTACAAAAGAGGAAAGAAGTTCGTGAGAAAGAAAGGACAAACCTCAGCGTTCAAACCTCAATGTTATGAATGTAAAAGCACTAAACACTTCATTGCTGATTGTCCAGTTGCAAAAGGTAAGGAAGGTAGAATGCTTAGAAAGAAGAAAGACCTGAAAGCAAAGAAAGATAAATGATTGATGGGGACTTGGAACTTAAATGAGACTGAGTCTGAAGATGAAGATTCTGAGAATGAAATTGCCAACATATGCTTCATGGCCATGGAAAACGACGTAAACTCTACTACAACTAATTTCATGTCTAATTCACTTATATCTATGACTAAAAAGCACGATGATTCGAATGAGCTGTTAATTGATATGTTTCATGAACTAAAAAAACTGTCCAGAAAAAATAAAGAAATGAAGTTAAAGATTAACTGTTTGAGAAAAGAGAACGAAATGTTGTTAAGTGATAACAAAATGTCTCTTGAATCATATGTGAGTGCTATTATTGAAAAAAATGTGATCATAACTACTTTACAATATGTATATTTGGAAAATAAAAATTTATGTGATAGAATTCAAACTCTTGAAAGTATGGTTAGCACTTTTGAAGACATGAAAAATAGAGTCAATGACCTTACGACATGTATTGAAAAATTCACAAATGGTAAAAGCAATCTGGAAAAATTACTCGAAACTCAACATCAAGTTGGAAATCGAAATGACTTAGAATATAGACACGAGAATAAGGACAAAATTCACAAGCCTCAATTTGTTAAATCTACCTTATGTTATCCAACACACAAAGCTTGCACATATTGTGAAAAATCGAGACATATAGTATCGAGGTGTCTTATTAAAAGAAAAGTTAATTCGGTGGAATAACTTTCTAGAAAATCAAAGAAAATGCTACTAACCTCCATGGACCTAAGAAAGCATGGGTACCAAAAATCACTCCTCCTTCTCATGTATAAGCACATTCTTTGAGCTTCACCAAGTGGTTCTGGGACAACGGTTGTTCAATACACACGACTGGAAATGTAGCTATTGTTAGAGGATATACAGACCACAAATGAAGGATTCATTACATTTGAAGACAAGAAGAAAGGAAAGATTCTTGGCATTGGTAATATTGGTAAAGGTTCCTCAACCATTATAAAACAAGTGTTACTAATTGATGATTTGAAATATAACTTACTTAGCATTAGCCAACTATGTAACAATGGTTGTAAAGTCATCTTTGAAAAGGATTCTTGTTCTATAATGGACAGCTCAAATCTTGAAATAATCTTTATTGCTAAACGTGTTGGAAATGTGTATGTATTCTATCTAAATGACCTTATAGCTAATGGTATTAGATGCCTATCCGTACATGACAATGATGGTTATCTTTGGCATAGAAGATTAGGTCATGTATTTTTTGATTTACTAAATAAACTATTCTCAAAAGAGCTTGTTAGGGGACTGCCCAAAATGAAGTTTGATAAAAGCAAAATTTGTGATGCATGCCAATTTGGAAAACAAATCAAAACCTCCTTTAAATCCAAGAAAATGATTTCAACCTCAAAACCTCTTGAATTAATTCATATGGATTTGTTTGGACTAATGAGGATTGTTAGTCTTGAAGGTAAAAAGTATGCATATATACTAGTTAATGATTTCTCTAGATTTACTTGAACTTTATTTCTTGGACAAAAGGATGAAGCCTTTTCTGAATTTTTGAAACTGATTAAATGCATCTAAAACTCTATTGGATGAAAATTGATTTCTATTAGAAGTGATAATGGTAAAAAATTTTGCAACAATGAATTTACACACTTCTATGATGAAAATGGGGTCTTTCACAATTTTTTAGCAGCCAAAACTCCTCAACAAAATGGTGTTGTTGAGAGAAAAAATTGCACTTTGTAAGAAATGGCTAAATCAATGCTTTGTGAAAACGCTCTTCCACAATATTTTTGGGCTGAAGTTGTTAATACAGTTTGCTATATAGTAAACTGAGTTATACTGAGACCATTTTTGAGAAAAACACCTTTTGAACTTATGTTTGACAAAACTCCATCAATATCTTATTTTAAAGTGTTTAGTTGTAAATGTTTTATACTTAATACTCGAGATAATCTTGAAAAATTTGATAGCAAATCCGATGAGGTCATATTTCCTGGATACTCTTCCAACAAAAAGGCATATAGAGTGTACAATAAAAAACTCTTTGTATGAAAGAATCCGTGCACATATTGTATTTGATGAATCTAACATTTATGCTTCAAAGAAAGATGATGATGATGATGATATAGGAAGTCAGAATAGACTAACTCAAAGCTCCACTGCTAGATACTCATGTAAAAGAAGAAGAAATTGAATAGCACAAGCTAAACAAATAAAGGAACAATCTAAATATTCTACGAATCAACAATTGCCAAAAGATTAGAAATACAAAACATGTCATCCCAAAGAACAAATCATTGGTGATCCAAACTATGGAGTTAAAACTAGACGGTATTTCATAAATAACTTTGCTCTTCTCTAAAATATAGAACCTAACTGTATTGATATAGCACTTGCATGATGAATTTTGAATTATTGCTATTAAAAAAGAATTAAACCAATTTGAAAGAAATCAAGTTTGGAAACTTGTCCCTAAGCCTCTTGATTGTCCGGTTATTGGTACCAAGTGGGTATATAGAAATAAGCTTGATGAAAACTAAGCTGTGATTAGAAAAAAAGCTAGATTAGTCACCTAAGGATTTAATCAAGAAGAGAGAATTGATTATGATGAGATATTTGCTCCCGTTGCTAGGCTAGAGTCTATAAGAATGTTTCTTGCTTTTGCATCTTTCAAAAATTTCATGCTCTATCAAATGGATGTTAAGAGTGCATTCCTAAATGGTTTTATTGAGGAGGAAGTATATATTGAACAACCTCTATGTTTTGTTCATGAGCACTTTCCAAATCACATTTTCAAACTTCCTAAAGCTCTTTATGGATTAAAACAAGCTCCACGAGCTTGGTATGAGAGGCTTAGTGGTTTCTTGATTTCAAAAGATTTTTCAAGAGGCTTGATCGATACCACTTTGTTCATCAAATCTGATAATTCCAGTGATCTACTAATTGTTCAAATCTATGTTGATAATATCATTTTTTATGCTACTAATGACTTTTTGTGCAAAATATTTGTTAAGACAATGTAGCAAGAATTCAAAATGAGCATAATGGGAGAACTAAACTTCTTCCTCAGGCTGCAAATTTACCAAACTAATGATGGAATCTTCATAAATCAAGCTAAGCATACCAAGGAATTGCTCAAAATGTTTGGAATGAATGAAGCAAAAGAAATCTGCACACCTATGAGTACTTCTATAAAACTTGACCAAGATGAAAAGGGTAAGAAGGTAGATGAACATAAGTATAGAGGTATGATTGGAAGCTTACTCTATCTTACTACTAGCCGATCTGGCATTATGTTTTCAGTATGCCTTTGTGCTCATTTTCAATCTTGTCCAAAGGAATCACATCTATGTGCAGTAAAACATATACTTCGATATCTAATTGGCACATATGATTATGGCTTATGGTATCCTCACACTAACACATTTGATCTTATAGAAGACACTAATGCAGATTATGCAGGCTGTAAAGTTGAAAGAAAAAGTACAAGTGGCCATTGTCAATTTCTCAGACACTCTCTTATGTTATGGCACAGCAAAAAGCAGGCTTGTGTATCTTTATCCACAACTGAGGCAGAATACATTACAGCTGGCAGTTACTGTGCACAAATTTTGTGGATGAAGAATACATTGATTGATTTTTGTCTTAACTTTAATTGCATACCTATATTATGTGACAATACAAGTGCTATCAATCTAACAAAAAATCTTGTTCAACATTTTAGGACAAAGCATATAGAAGTTAAACATCATTTCATCCGAGATCACGTGCTCAAAGGCGATGTGTGTGTTGAATATATTTCAACTGATGAACAACTTACAGATATCTTCACTAAATCTCTAGTTGAAGAAAGATTCAACAATCTAAGAAGAGGATTGGGAATTACAAAAATCTCATAATTAACCTAGTGGCATAAGTCTTCTTTATTTTGTAGGATTAGTGAAGACAAAGTTTTTGGACATAGTGTTTGTATCCAAAACACACCAACAACTTTTGGACGCAGTATTTAAGTCCAAATCCCTCATCCAAAATGCATTTCTAAAAAAGTTTCGTTTGGATGATTATTTCAAGTTGGGTCAAAATCCAAAATAGTTTTTTATATACTCTATATTTTTTACAAAAAAATAATTGCTTCCATATTCCAATTTTTGAATTTTAAAAAGTTGGTTTGAGCATTTCTCTAATTTTTTGTGATAAATTTATCTTTTCAATACACTTTATATCACATTTCTCCAGATATTCAAAACACTTTGTTTTTTTTTTCTCTTCTCCAAATCTTTGTAACCGATATCCTCCAAAACTCTCTGTGTTCTTCTTCTTCAAAGAAAATTGTCAGTCTAAAAACCCTAATCTTTTTTATGGAAAAAATGAAAGCATATGCACCAAAACCCAAGAAGGTGCAAGAAATGTCTCCGAAGTCGAAGAAGAAGGGTTCAACTTTGAGCAAAGAAAAAGGAAAAGAAGTCTCCCCTGAACCAGACTTCTCGGCATCACATTATGACTCATCAAAGTCTTCACCGAAACAAGTGAGTTCCAGAAATCAGGTACTCCATTTCATTAACTCTAAATATGAATCTGATTACAATGATTGGGTTTTAAGACACAGAATAGTTATTTCTGGATATCGTGCTAATCCTTCGGCCTTTCTAAATCTCTCAAATGTATTGGATATGTTTGAACATATTGTGTGAAACCCCAGTCGAAACCAACCTTAGAGTAAGGGGGTTGGGATGCATATCATATTTTATTTCATGGTTAAATATATTCTCATATGAATTTTTATGTGTTCTAGATTCGAGTTTTATTGTCTTGAAGTCTTGTTGGTGAGTATTGTGTGAGAGGGGCAAAATGGTAATTTTTGCCCAGGGTGAAAATAGGGAGATAGCCTGTGGATTGAATAGAAAATAATTTTTCTAGTAGAAATAGCAACAAGAGTTGTTGTGGTTTAGTGGTTAGAGCTTTGGAATAGATTATTGAGGTTTAGGGTTCAAATTCCATCATAGAAGCTTTAGCTAGATTAAATTTTATTTTTGCTTAGGGAGGATTAGTTTCGGCCTTAAGAGCCTAGAACAAGGTGGTGATAATGTCCTAGGAGAGACATGTTAGGAGAATTCTCATTTCACTCTTTACTCTACTCGAAATTCTCGAAGGGAAATTCATTCTTCCTTGTTCTTTAATTTTTCTCAATGCTCAACTCATTAGTTTGATCAAGGTGTTCTAGCCTTTTTCTTTCCAGAAAATTTAGTAAAGTGCTGAGGCCTTTTAGGATCAAAATGTCTTGGTAAAAGACTTCCTATGGTCTGAAAATATGGAAGAGTTGTGAGGAATTCCATGAGGAAAATATCTCTAGTGAGCTTGCTGAAATTTCACTTCAAATTAGTTCCTCTTCCTTCATGGCATGAGCTGAAATTTTTCAGCTTGTTGTACCTTCAAATGTCGAACTCCTTAGCTCACATTTCCTTCCAAATGCTTCCAGAAAAATGGTCTTAAGATCAGCTTAAAACATAAATTATTTCTGCCATTTTCGGACTGCACAAAAGCTGTGCAAAACCAGTGAAAAATTCTGGGCAAATCGCTACTTTGGAGGTCCAAAACCAAGCTAATTTCTTCCAAATTTTGTGCAGCACCTTAGCCATGTTTTTCTTCCATGAAGAAGGCTGGAAACCAGCCTTGAATACCCCTGAAACCCCCCTTCCAGCTCACTGCAAAATGGCTGGAAGTAGCAGACGAAAATCTGCCAGAAAAATCACTGTGCAGCGAAATTTTTGGGCAGAAATTTGTCCAGCTTGTTTCCTCTTCCTCTTCCAGCCGAAACACCAACCCTAATTTGTCAAAACCTTCCTTAAACCTCCATCAACAGAGCTCCATTGACCCCCTTAAACTTCTGCACGAAATTCCATCAATGGCTATCCGAAAATCTCTCCAACAAATCCCTACAATTTAGCTTGATTACTTTCCAAAATTCCAGCCATCTTATTTAGCAACCTTCCATAATAGTTTGCTCAATTGACCAGACATATTCTTTATCATTGTGCACCTTACTTTCGGCCACCATAAGCCTCCATAAGCCAGCATTAATCCC
The DNA here is from genome assembly GCA_026120185.1 of Voacanga thouarsii. Classification (NCBI taxonomy): domain Eukaryota; kingdom Viridiplantae; phylum Streptophyta; class Magnoliopsida; order Gentianales; family Apocynaceae; genus Voacanga; species Voacanga thouarsii. Next base: position 797,242 of record JANUWF010001450.1, read on the forward strand.
ACGAAATTCTGCTCAAACAGTCAGCCATGACAGACTCCAAAGCTGTCCAACAATCAAGATATTCTTGGAATATTTAGTTTCCAAATTCACTTCCTAAAAATATTCTTCAAAGATTGTAACAACTAACATTTCCTTTTCCCTTCCAAATCAGAGAAACAACTTCCTAAACCCTACAGAAATTCGTCCAGCCCCATCTCTCACAGAAAATTCGGCAGCTGCAAATTCCTTCTCTCTCTCTCTCGATTTTCTACAATCATCAAGAACACACACACTACACCAAGAACACCTACTTCTTTTCTACACCTAATACCCCTCCAAACCATCTCAAATCCCCTCGAAAACTTCCAGATTTGATCTACACATTGCTGTGAATCCATCAACAGCTTTGTTAACATCAAACTCCTCCAAACATCTTGCTACTTCGGATCAAAACCAGAAATTTCTGTTAAGGTCAAGAACACCATCAAGGTAAACTTATTCTAGCAACTTCATCTTCTCTAACCTTGATCTCTAATGAGAACCTATGCGAATAAACATACTAATGATTTCTTTGTCTCTCTCTCTCTCTCTCTCTCTCTCTCTCTCTCTCCCTCTCTTGGCCGAATGACTTTTTCTCCCATGAACATGCTTTCACCATCTCCAATGGATAAAGTTAGACATCTAGGAGTTGAGATCTACTCTAAACTCCTTCAAAGCATTCATCAACCAAGTAAGTCCCTTCAACCTTTCTTTTAAACCCTAGATTCATGTCTCTACGATGATGTTGTTAGAAGGTGGAGGGCGAGGGGATGAGTATATATATATTGTTGAGATTGAAGTATAAATATATGTATGATTGTGAGGAGATGGGATTTATACATAGAAGGATTGTCTTGGATGATTATATGATGATTTGAGGTTGATGCATGTCATATGTAGTATTTGTGATGAAGTATGCTAGAGATTATGTCACCTTTGGTGAATAGGATTTATATTCATGTTGGACTATTGAAACCATGATCATATTTATGCTAGTAAGGGTTAGATCATATTTTGATAAATTGATATCTATGCTTGTATGCATGATTTGGATGATTTGATGAATTGAAGGGTTGTATATGTTCATGTTTGTGGTTAGCCATAGAAATATATTCATGATCTAGTTGTCCCTAAGCTAATCTTTATTTCATTAATAAAATATTTAAAATATGATTTTTCTAGTAAAATTTTGAAAACCATGGGAAAATGTGGATTTGGTCTTTTATATAAAATAGTGATATTTTAGTCAAATAAATAATAGTTTTTGCTAGAAAAATAAAATATATAGATATTATAATATCAAATAAAGCCTTTTGTGAAAATAATCATAATAGGTAAAATATTTATTATTAAAATTTAATTATTATCTTTTAATCAAACCTATTAAAATTTATTTATTATTTTTCAAGCAAGACTCATTAAAATTTATTTTCAACTAATTTTAACTATCAATTATTTTCTAGCAATTAATTATTAATAAATTATTATTTTACCTAGTACCACCTAGGACTTTTCATCAAATAAACTCTAAATTATTTTAGCAAGATTTAAACCTTCAACATATTGTACCTAATTTTTCAAACTCTAGTTATTTTAATATCAAACTAGATTTATTTTATAAACCCCTTTTATTTGTTATCGAGCCTTAAAGCTTGGGGCACTAGGGACATGATTGTAGTAAGTTGAGTTAATTTTATTTGAGAAAGTGAGTCTTTGGCTTGAGTTTGATTGTGGTTTGTATTTACCCTATGCGGGTCAGGTCAGCTATTGGAGACCTTTGTTGTGAGTAAGGATCAAGTAAGCTCCTGCATAAAACATGTTTGATGAAAAATGATTCTTTTTATGGCAAGCCAAATGTAGAGTGCATGGTCACTCATTTCTGTAAAGGCAATTGAGGATTATTTCCATTCTTATTTCAAACAAATAAATTATTTGTAAATCAAGGGGCGGTTTTACTCAAAACCTAAAACTCTTTCTAAAATCAGTTTTGCCCCAAACTTTGGAAAACCTTAATTGCCATTTTCAAGTGGAACTGTGTTTTGTTCATTTTCTCCCCAAGTGGGATATGTTACGTTGAGTACTCAATAAGGGTAGGCTAGTAGTACTAGTTTTGAAGAGCAAGAGTGAGTCTTCTGACAGGAGGCCACCTCCAGAGGATAAGCTCAACTTAGAGAAACGTCAGTACTACTTAGTCAGGCCGGTCCGAGCTAGCAGTTTGTTTTATTTCAGTCAAGTGACTGTGTTTTGCCGGAATGGACACCCGGTTGTTGTTTGGGTATAGAGAAGGAGGAGTATCTTGCCTGGTAGGCCGATCACCTACCTTTTGTCAGTCTGCACAAAGTGTCGGCATTCTGACCGGTTATGGGGCCCAACGTGTGGTAACCCATAATCCTTTCTTTCAAGTGGTTGATCTTATAAATTATGTACAGCTAGATAAGCCAAAACGCCACTCTTGCTTTTGACTAATGTTTGATGCTTGCCAATATTTCTCTTATAAAGGTTTTACACTTTGCATCCACGAACTGTTTTCACTAAACACCCAAAGCACACACGGACTTACTGAGATTTCTGTCTCATCACCTTTTTATCATGATTTCAGGTGGATCCTGCTGTGGGGTCGAGTAGCTAGTAATATCTGCCTTAGAAGAGAATGTGTCTTTTGATTTTATGTATTGCTTTGGGGAGACGAGAGTGAATAATTTTACTTATGGATTTGTTTCCTTTTGGGAATTCGTGGATTTATTCTTGGGTTGTAATAAATCTTAAGTTGAAGTATTATTTTTATTATTTTTATTCAGCTATTTTATTTGTGTGACCTCGTTATAAAGACCCCTTGTCCTTTGGACGGGGTGATATCCCCGACCCGGCGGGCCTAGCTAGCGGGTGTTACATATTGGATGGGGTAGTTTACTTTCTATTGATGAAAAATTATATACTCTACTTGGGAATTTTATGCCAATTTAAGAAGATGTCATCTTGAGGAAATTGGGGGAGGTTTTATGATTCGGTGGTATGTTTCAAGAGTTAAAGGAAAAGATATTGAGTTTGATCACCGTTTGCTAAATATGATCTGTGATGTAAGAGATGGAGGAATTTAATATTTTGAGTTAAATAAATATCTAGAGGGAAATGACATATTTGAATTAAAGAAATTTGAGAAAATCTTTGTTGGAGGAAAAAGTTTTGGGAACTCTGGTAACAGAAGTACAAAATGGCTGAATGGAGTTGGAAGGATCTTGCACCATATAGTTTCTACTATGGTGGTTTCGAGCTTCGATCATAAGACCTCCATAAGCATTTTGAAAATGGTAATCATGTTGGCTTTGGTAGCGGGAAGGCAAATTAATTTTGGATTTTTAGCTGCTAAGTTAATGCTGCAATCGAGGAATACCTCTAGCAAAGCTTTGCCTTTTGGAAATCTGTTATCTAAAGTGTTTAGATATTTTAATATTGATTTAATTTCAGCTCCCTGTGATTTGACAAAAATGAATGTTTATAGCTTTGATTCTTTTGAGAGAATGGGTTATGTAAGAGTGGGCAATGAATGGAAGCTGCTTCGAGATACTAAGGGTAAAGAAAAAGAAAGATTGATGAAAATTAAAGTAGAAGGAAAGAATGCTCCTGCTGTTGGGATAAAAAGAAAGCTTGAAGAAGATCCTCAAGCAGAATCCTCTGCTAAGGGAAAAGAAAAGGGCATAAGACTATCTGTGAGTATTTTGGATGCTATCAACTCACTGACTGTGAAACTGGATAGCCTCAGTTCTGAGCTTCAAAGTCTTGGAAATAGACTGACAGCAATGGAAAAGATAGCAAAAATTGATGAACCAATGTCTACACTTACAGTATCTACTCAAACAAAGGCAACAGAAGAAGAACCTGTCATAGATAAAGAAACTGAACAAGAATTGCCTACAGTGGAGGAAGTGCATGCTACTGTGCAAACCAAGGAAAAATCCCCGATTAAGGAAGCTATAGCACCTTTTGCATCCTTCAAACCACATGTCTCATCTGGAATGAGAAAGAAGCATGTTGTGGTTAAAAGAAAATCCAACAGGATTGCTGGTCAACACTCTAAAAAGGGAGCCGGATCAAAAGCTGAAACAATTCATATTTCCTAAGAAGACCAGTTTGGTAGAATGATCTTCAGTTGATATTCTCTCTAATATCATGAATAATTTACTTTTTGCAGTTGAACAATTTACTTTTCTATCTTTAATTATGTACAAGGTTAACTGCTTAAATTTTGACTATTTCCTATCTATCTATATTCTATTTCTTCTACTTATTTTCTATTACTCTTTTTGATTGATGACAAAGGGGGAGAAGATATTAGAAAGATATTAGACTGCTGTTAGATTGATACGAGATATTAGACTAATATGGAGTTGATACATGAAACTGATATGACTAACTAGAAAGTTTTTTATTGGAAATTGATAGACTGATATGATGATATTACTGAAATATGAAACTAAGATGAAAGGAACTGATATGACTGTCTAGAAAGTTTTTGTTTGGGAAATTTTGGGTTAGTTACTGGAATCTACTTTTGTAACGAAAATTGACTGGAATTTTTTCTGCTTGGAATGTCGGGGCAATTACTGATACAATGATAGTTACTGAAATGATCAGCTATGACTAAAAAAATGAATTTTCTGCTTGGAATGACAGGGATAATTTTTAGTTAAATTTTTGCATACAATTCTATAAATTTACTTGAGGGAAACTTTGTGCTGATAATATTTTATTTCAGTTTGTTGTTATCCAGAATTAAACATCAGTTTGATATTATGATTCTTTTATTAAAAGTACTCTTTTCATAATTAAGGTATTTCTGAGATTAGATTGATAAGATGATGATATGATTCTGTGGCAATTTTTTTTCAGTCAGAAGGATTGTTTACTTTATGTTTAAAACTCTTTAAGATTCTAAAAAATCCATTATACCTTGCATTATGTTAGGGGGAGTTTTGGACTCATATTTCCTTGATCTAAAAATCTTTTTCAAAAGATTCATACTATTTTGGACACACACTTTTTGGACTTCCAAAACTCGCATCTATAAGGGGTTTATACATACCTTCACAAATGTTTTGGACGTACAAAATTGATTTCAGTTTTCCCTCTCATTTTGAAATATGCAAATATTAAAAGGGAGAATCTTATCGTTTAACTTACCCGCTATATCTCCTTTATAACATTTATTAAATCATTATTTCTTTTCGGAATAATCGTAAGGATATGGAGATAGGTTAGGCTATAGACTTATTGAGCCATGCTTATTTTTTATATATATCTTAAATCTCATAAGCACTCTTTAAGTCCCATTATGAGAGATTGCATTTTAATGAAAAATATTCTTATCTCTCTCGATTTAACATGTTCGTACTATACACATCTTTGTTCTTCATATCTCAATTCTATCAAGTTTGTCATCACTCAAAAATGGAGAGATTGTTAGCCCTAAGGATATTCTCCTATGTTTTGACTTATGACAAACATTGATGAGGACTAACTTCTTGATTTACATATGATAGGACATGTTTGACCTCAATTCTTATAAGGTATTCAAATATGATTGATAAGCAACTCTTGAGCAATGAAATTCAAGTATGGGAGATCAAAATGAAGTTTAAAGTTTATGAGGTTGTATTCCAAGAAGTCCTTATGGAAAACTTTAGACTAAAAAGTGTTATTAAGGTATTTCTTATTAATTTCTATGTCACTTTACCTTTTGATTCAATTGATTTCTACCTTGAAGCACACAAAGAAAAAGATTTCAAAGTTTTGAAAATCTCAGAATTTTGGATTGAGTAATTTAGATGATTCTGCATCCAAAAGATTTGTCCAAAATCCTGTAAACAATATTGAATTATTTCTGCCTGAAAAAGTGCCATTTTGGACTTATTTTTTGGATGTATCGTCGTTCGAAACTTGAGTTAAAAATACGAGTAATTTAACAGAAAAATTTTAGCCGTTGGCACTGTACTTTATGGCTCTATATATAGCCTCTAAACATGATAAGATACAAGATTTTTGTGGTATTCTTCTAAGGAACACTATTGCTTAATAGATTACAAAAATCTCATTTTATCAAGTGCTTAAAAGTGAATTCAATTTGTGTCTAAAAGGTAAAAGTGTTTTTACTTTGTACCTGAGTGAACATCTATTCAAACAAGTGAGCTTTTACTGTTCCATTGATATTCAATCTCTTTTGTAGTACAAGGTTATGGTGTAAAACCCATGTGGGGTGAGCCTTGATTTGGTTATTGATTGAGAGGTTTATGGAAAATCAAGTGTAGTGATCCTCTCTTGTATTTGGTGTAGTTTGATTTCATTAAGTTGAGTAAATGAAATTTGATTGAAAATCTTTAAGTATGAGCTTAAGGTAGTTGATGTGTTCGAATTTGGGTATAAAAATTATACAAAAACTAAGCACATTCCCAATCAAGTTTAAATTAAAATGTTCAACCCAAATCACACATATGAGCAAGCGTACTCATCATTAACTGAGCATAGGGTTCAAACGAGTGTTGATCCTCTAGGAACAAATAGACATTAATTACTTTTTCTTCATTGTTTAACTGACTCAATAAAGTGAAAAACAAGTAAAAAGAAAATCAAAGAAAATCAAAATAAAAATATATACATGTCAAGGATGTAGATTTATGTAATTCAAACTATTAGTTAGACAAACACGATCTTGAAGTATCCAACCTTTATCATAACTAATTATTCTCTTGGCATAATGGAGAATTAAAGTAGACTCACTTCTTTTCCAATCCATGAATCCCTATCTTTTAGGTAACTTAGTATCACATACTGTGTCTCAACCAGTCTTACCCAAAAGATGCATTAAACACAATTCTCTGATTAAGTCCCATTCTCAGGCAAACTTAACCCATGAAATTAACCAATTGAATCCATATTCTGGCATACATCAATTAACCTTTAATTACTCTGTCCTTAGCAATTAACCCCATTTTCAAGCAAGTTAAAAGACAACAAATATAAAATCAATCAATTGAACTATCATTAACCCTACTTTCAAGTAAGTCAACGAAAAACAATTAATTAATCTTGTAATAGCACGAGTAATTAAATACCAAGAATAATAATCAATTAATTAAAAGATCAAATATCTCTAAACATCATGAATATCTAAAACAATATCAAATTACAATAAAACAATTAACCTATCATTGTCAAGAAAAAGAAAACAAAGCAAAAGAGAGCACTCATAGATAAGTCTCTTTCTTCTTCCTTTGAAGACCTTCTTGCACAACCCTCCTTGAACTTGAAGAATTCCTCATTTGATTTGAGTAATTTTCTATGATGATCAATGAATTTTCCCCTTTTCCCTTGTGTTTTTCATCTATTCATAGCCTTAGGCAGTGCATAACTCGTAGGTACAAAGTTCTTGGCCGAGTAGAAGTTGGAAGATACTAAAACTCCTCAGCTTACCAAAAATCGCGTAGAAAAATCACAGCACCGCCTTAGCTTCAGGGCACAACCGGCATCGCCGTGACTCTTGGAGCCGGTGCCAGTTGTGTCCTATTCCTCTACTCGTTCATCGATTTTTCTTCGAATTTTGCACAATGTTTTCCAGAATACAGCCGGCGCCGGTTCCAGCTTCACAGCCGGCGCTACATTGGTTCTGTTCTGCTTTGTTCCCACAATTTTCCCGTCGTTTCAAAGTTCGTTTCAACAATGCATGGCCAGCGTCGGTTCTAGGGTCCTAGCTAGCGCCGCCTCTCCTCTGTTTTGCGACATTTTTGTTTCGTTTTACCCTAAAAATCTGAAATAATGAACAAAATACCTTTCCAATGGTAAAATCTCAAATATGAAGGAATATGACTAGTTATTGAACAAAATATGTCACAAAAGAACCTCAAATAACTTGGAAAAACTTGACTACTTTAGCCCCTAGCATATTCCCCTACACTTAGCTCTTTGCTTGTCCTCAAGTAAAGTATCAAGAATAAGTAGGAAAACACAAGGTTTAACAAATCACTCAATCAATTTCAAAACAATATCTTTAAGGCTTTCTTCTTTCAAGAACATAAAACACATGACTACTACATCTTTCACAACCAATGCAAGACTTGTGTTAGTGATAAATGACTTAGTAGAACCATCACAAAACTTCACACCATTCTCAAACCATTGGAAAGAATTTAGTTCAAAAAGAATATGCATTCCATATGCTTACTCTTCATACACTTTCTCCACTAATCCGAGACATATCATGATTCTACTTAGATCAAGTAGGACTTTAAATCTGGTAATGTAAGGCTAAAGGCTTGTAATGTAACTTATCAAACGAAGGATATAGGAGAATCAAACGTCAAAGAAAAACTGAAAGTTCGCAAGAAAAGGATAAACAAATGAATCAATAATTTCTAACTCTTTTTACTCTCCTATTCCAAAAATCAATCAAACCATAACCTTGTATAACAATTGCAACTCCACTTCAGTAAATCCTGCATTTTTTCTCTGTTTTTTCTTTCAACTCTTCTTTTCATCAACTCTTTTTTATTTCTTTCACAAGATCACTCAAATTTTCCAGCAATGGTGTCAAGTACTTTATATGAACTTTAACTTTTTTTTCAGCTCAATCACCATTCCTTTTGTGATCTTTTCTTTCACCCCTGCTATTGTTTGTTTTTCACTTCTCTTCTTTCATTCTTTCTAGCAGCTATTTGCTTTCTTTTTTCCACTCCTTTGTTTTTTTTTTTTCACTCTCTCTTTTCTCTTTCTTTTTCTTTTCAGCTCAACTTGTTATTGATCCATGACAGAAAGTAACAAGTCATGATCTTTTTTCCAACATTCTTCCTCAACATTCTCTTACATATACTTTCATCCATCAAGAACATAAAGATTTGGAAAATTATTCAAAGTCTCATAAACAAGTAATGGACAAATATTGTGACGGGTTTTAATGAAAGAAATCAACAATTTAGGCTCAAAATAGGCACTAGGGATAATATAATAATAGGTAAGTTTGAAAAGCTCTAACTATCCAATGAAGGCCTATTACTGTCATCCCTAAGTTAAATCATGATTGTCTTTCTTATTTCGCCTCAAGAGGTATTCAAGTAAGTTCTAGAATGCTCCATGAATTTTAATAGAAAAACAAGGTTTAAGAACAATGTACAACATTCGATCAAGAACTAGTTCATCCAAGTGAGTGCAAAAAGTCATGCATAAGCCATAAATGATATAAAACATATGCTCTATAATCTATCATAAAGACATGTACTAAAAATATAGCTTGAAATCTCCAGAAAATCATAAAAATTTGAAAAATTTTCACACACAAATTTCAAACCAAGAAGGTAAAATATATGTATAGAAGACTTATTAATCAAATCACTCCTCCACACTTAAACTGGCCATTATCCTAAATGGCCAAATAAATATAACAAGAACAACAATACCATGGGACCAAAAATATAAAGGAGAAGAGATAAGAGAAACAAACTTGCATTCATTTAGCATTGTGTCGTACAAAATCTGAATACTTGAAGAATGAGGCATTGCCAAGTACCTAAAAAGAAAAATACAAAAGAAAACACACCAAAGTATAAAAACTAGAAAAGAAAATAAGGCTAAAACAAAAGAAAGAAAGATTACATGAAAAAAAGAAAAACAAAAACTAACTAAAGAAAACAATAAAAGAGAAAGGAAAAACAATAGTGCTCGAGAAACTGTTAGTGTTGTGCTCTAGAGGCAATCACTTCTGTCATGTATATTGCATATTAAATTAATAAGAGGCAGTCTTTATCTTTCAGTTTGATTGTTATATCTAAACATGTGTACAAACCGTTAGATAAAGTCCCTAGTACAACATAGTGTTAAGGAAATCATGATAGAGATCATGATGTGAGATTCCTACTACACTATGCAGTGTTTGTACTTAAATAATCCCCAATCATAGTATTAATAAGATGGGACATTATTAATACGCCAAGACTGGCACATGTTATATCTCTTGATTGGATCAAGCGGTGGTTCTCATATCCGTGAGTATTGGGATACTCAAGATTAACATATGGATGCTTGTTTTGGAACAAGTTCATTTGATGACCTAGCTACGAGATAATCACTTGGATAACTATTTAGTGCTAGTGATAGAATCTCATTATAGCAAGTGTGCAAGTATCCTTAGACTTGAGATCTCCAAGGTACTTTGTTTAACGAGCGTTGTACTTTGATTCTAATCTTTAGAGTCTTATCTAGGACTGCCTATGGGATGGATATTGGGTACAACGTAAAGTAAACGAAAGTAGTTGAGAAAGTCAATAAAGGATTCACCACTCCTAATAGTAGGAGAGTATATCTCAAGGCCACTTGTAGAAATCATTACTCATGAAGTCCTTAGCCAAGGCGACTATATGATGGAAATTGTTCCAATTGATACACATATCAAGTAATGGATTTCTTGAACAAGTACTAAAATATTCGGGCCAGAATTAATAATATTCTGGAGGGAGTTGGCACTAATTCCATGCTCTAGACCGAATGAGATATTGTATGGTGAAAGGAATTTATTGCACTGATAATTTGCTATTGAAAGGTTCATGTCAAGCCACTTGACTTTCTGGACTTTTGGGTGGTCAAGAGTCATTGCTAGATGTCGCTCTTGATATGCTAAATATGGATTTATTAATTAGAGAATTAATAAATTTAATCCTTTATTTTATTAAGGATTATTAATTCTAATATTGTTAGAATTAATTCATATTATGCTACCAATAAGACCAAAAAACCTAATGGGTCACACACAATAAAGGTTTGAATGCTCAAATATATTATTTGATAATATTGTGGGGTTAATTAAGAGAAGAGAATATATTTATAGGTGAATTATAAGTTTGTTATAATTCATGGGACCTAATTGTAATTAAGTAAACTTCAAGGACCAATTTGTTAACAATTGGACGTTGAAGGACTAAGTTACAATTTACGGTAATTATAAATCTATAAATATAAGGAAACGGTTTCCTTAGGGTAAGAGACACAGACTATTCACGCAATAACAGAGAAACCGTTTCTCTGCCTCTCTCTTGATCAAACTCTAGCCGTCTCTCTCTTATTAATCAAACCCTAGCCTCCTAAATTCTACTAGTATAGAATTGTGAGATTGTGAGCGTTCGACCTTGTGTGGATTATCATTAGAGGGAGTTCTTTCTTGGACTTCAGTTGAGCTACTGTGAACCGGTTTTGTGATCTGGATCGCACCTGCGTTCTTGGAACAAGAAAAATTTAAATTCCGGCTTCAAGAGGTAATAAGCGTGATCTTCTCTTTTTCCCGTTTCTACTGCAAACCCGTGATCCATGGCTTGGATTTCTTGCTATTTTCCGCTGCATTTAATCTGTTTAATTAATTTAGAAATCCTACAGTGGTATCAAAGCCTACGGGTTTGCGTTTTAATGGGATGTTTTATTGCTTTGAATTGTTCAAGCATGTAAATTGCATGATTATAGCATGTTAATTGTATGATCATGTCTGATGGTTTGTATGTAATCATCTGGGTTTTGTTTTGAATAATCTGGGTTGCAGAAATCGTTTCTGCGCTGTGGGTTTTATGCTTTCGAAAATATTGCAGAATGGTTCTGCATCTGTGTTCAAGTTTTGGCTTCAGTTGATGTTCATCCTGTAATTAAGCCTTTCGTTTAACAATTTGGATTGTTAAATTGATTGTGAGAATGATCACAATGGTTTGTTAATAAAGATTAACAAAGATCAACGTAAAAACTGGTTTTGATAGATCTAGAAACAGCCCCAAACTGAACAAAAATTTGCAGAAAATCCAAGCCGCATGCGGTGGTTTCTGTTCGGTGTTTTAAAAAAAAAGGGGGGGGTTCTGGAATAGAATTTTGAAAGGGAAAATCTCATTTGATGAGAGGTGGTAAAATAAAAAAAATTTCCATGGGGGCGCTGCCCCCCTGATCCTCGCAAGGGGCGCTGCCCCCTTGACCCCCGCCCGCTGATCGGCGTTATTGTTGCGTGACGGGACCCAGAAGCATTTTCTCAAAATTAGTTTTGAGACAATCAATTTTATTTTTTAAAATAGAGATTTTGAAATTTTAAAATGAATGTATTTTTCTAAAATGTTGATTTTAGAATTTGTTTTATTTTCCCAAAATAATGATTTTAGAATAATAAAAGTATATGTTTATTTTGTTTTGTTTTGGCATGGTGGATGGTTATGGACTAAAACCAATTATATCTATTCATGCATTTTTTTACCGCTTTGTTTTAATGAAATAGGGCCTGTGTGTCCTGCCTTCTCTCAAATTCGGATATAATTCTCTTCTAATCTAACTCCCCTCGAATGTAACTCGAGGTTTCTCCTTTTAGGAAATTATGTAATTAGATTATATAGGTTAGATTGAGGTAGAATTTTACTTTCAAGATTTTGAAGATGGTGTTCAAAATAAGGCGAGATGGTAAGACCCTCTACTTATATCATGCATGAACACATAAGGTTGACCATATTAATTTCCTTGGTGGCTCGAGGAAATTAATTTAGAAAGTCCATAACCATGCCACGTAATTGTTTATTACCATGTTTATCAATTGATGCTGCTTATTAATAAATTGTATGCATGCCTAACGATGAGACCACTAAAAAGAACAAATCCCTCAAATAATTTTAAACCTAATTCCGTCCATTAATATAGTAAGAACGAGAGTCCTTTTTCAAGACCAGGTTGTTAGGCAAACCCAAGCCTACTTGACATCGGGCATGTTCATGCTATGGAATTAAATTCCTTTGAAATTAAATTCCTGATTAATAGGTCAGGTTTAACTAAATTCTTTATCCCGGTTGGGCAAACTCAAGCATAAAGAAATTTAGAGGAAATGTTGGGGTAGCCCAAAAGGCTTTAAGATTAAAAGCTATTAATCACCCAATGATCCGGTAGTTACATACGATGTAATTGGTATTAGATACCTACCAATGAACTTAAGGATGGCTTGTTGGTCAAACCCAAGATTATTCTTAAGGAATTTAGATACCGGTCTACTAGGAAAGCTTCTAACGGGTTATTCTAGTGGGGGCTATTGGTTTGAGTAAAAATAGTGGAATAATTATGCGCTTAATTAAAGACCTAATTAATTGCATTGCATCTGCATATACATGTTCTAATAATTCTATCTTTACATCTAGGTCATTTGCATCATGTCGACAAACCTAAACTTGCGTAGCATCTTGGAAACAAATAAGCTCACTGAATCAAACTATTTGGACTGATATAGAAACTTAAGAATCGTTCTCAAGTCGAAAAAGTTGCTCTACGTGCTAGAAGCTCCTATTCCGCCACCTCCAGCTCAAGATGCTCCTGCTGAAGAGCATGCTGTCCACAAGAAGCATAAAGAAGATAGCGACACAGCATCTTGTATCATGCTGGCGTCAATGTCTCTTGAGCTGCAAAAACAACATGAGCATATGGATGCTCAATCGATGATCCTCCATCTTAAAGAGCTGTTTGATAAATAAGCTAGAATAGAGAGATATGAGATCTCTAAACAACTGTTCCTTGCTAAGATGGTTGAGGGTGCTTCAGTGGCCACTTATGGGTTGCAGATGTTGGGCTACATGGAAAAGCTTGGGTCTCTTGGGTTCGTAATGGATCATGAGTTAAGTATTGACTTAATTCTACAATCATTACCAAGTAGTTTTTCGCAGTTTGTGATCAACTACCACATGAATAATATTGAGACCACCATACCTGAGCTAATCAATCTGCTTAAGACTGCTGAGTCCTCTATGAAAAATGATGATAAGGCAATCTTGTTAGTAGGTTCTTCATCTTCTAAGAAAAATGTTTCTAAGAAGAAGAAGAAGAACACTCCTACTAAGCCCAAAGGAGGTGTCAAGAAGAAGGAGGCTACCCCTAAAGGCCCATGTCATCATTGTGGTAAAATGGGCCATTGGAGGCGTAACTGCAAGGCCTACTTGGAGACTGTGAAGGAAAAGAAGGAGAATGAGAAGCTTGCAAGCACTTCTACTTCTAATCCTGGTATGTTTATGATTGAGATTAATACTGCCTTTAATAATGAGATATGAGTATTGGATACTAGTTGTGGATCTTATTTATGCAATAATTTGCAGGGACTAAAGGAAAGTAAAAGGTTAGAGAAAGGTGACGTAAACCTACGAGCTGCAAATGGAGCAAAAGTTGCTGCACTAGCTGTGGGGACTTATCATCTCAATCTACCTTCTGGATTAGTTTTAGAACTACAAAACTGTTATTTTGTACCAATTTTGTTGAAAAACATTATCTCAGTTGCTTGTTTAGACTTCTTCAAATTTCATTTAAGTTTTAAGAATAAATGTTGTTCTTTCTCATTAAATGATATTCATTATGGTTCTGCAACTTTGATCAATGGTTTATATGTTCTAGACATGTATAATCCAATTCTCAATATAAGTAAAAAGAAACATAAAAAGGATAACTTAATCTCATCTTACTTATGGCATTGTCGTTTAGGCCATGTAAATGAAAAACATGTGTCTAAGTTATACAAACTGGGTGACTTAGGGTCATTTGATTACGAATTATATGACACATGCGAATCTTGTTTACTTGGAAAAATGGTTAAAACTTCTTTTTCAAGAAAATGAGAAAGGGCAAAAGAGTTATTAGAACTCGTACATGTAGGATTTCTAAATTAATTAAACAGATTAAACGTAGCGGAAAATAGCAAGAAATCCAAGCCATGGATCACGGGTTTGCAGTAGAAACGGGAAAAAGAGAAGATCACGCTTATTACCTCTTGAAGCCGGAATTTAAATTTTTCTTATTCCAAGAACGCAGGCGCGATCCAGATCACAAAACCAGTTCACAGCAGCTCAACTGAAGTCCAAGAAAGAACTCCCTCTAATGATAATCCACACAAGGTCGAACGCTCACAATCTCACAATTCTATGCTAGTACAATTTAGGAGGCTAGGGTTTGATCAATAAGAGAGAGACGGCTAGGGTTTGATCAAGAGAGAGGCAGAGAAACGGTTTCTCTATTATTGCGTGAATAGTCTGTGTCTCATACCTTAAGGAAACCGTTTCCTTATATTTATAGATTTATAATTACCGTAAATTGTAACTTAGTCCTTCAACGTCCAATTGTCAACAAATTGGTCCTTAAAGTTTACTTAATTACAATTAGGTCCTATGAATTATAACAAACTTATAATTCACCTATAAATATATTCCCTTCTCTTAATTAACCCCACAATATTATCAAATAATATATTTGAGCATTCAAACCTTTATTGTGTGTGACCCATTAGGTATCCTGGTCTTATTGGTAGCATAATATGAATTAATTCTAACAATATTAAAATTAATAATCCTTAATAAAATAAAGGATTAAATTTATTAATTCTCTAATTAATAAATCCATATTTAGCATATCAAGAGCGACATCTAGCAATGACTCTTGACCACCCAAAAGTCCAGAAAATCAAGTGGCTTGACATGAACCTTTCAATAGCAAATTATCAGTGCAATATACTCCTTTCACCATACAATATCTCATTCGGTCTAGAGCATGGAATTAGTGCTAACTCCCTCCAGAGTATTATTAATTCTGGCCCGAATATTTTAGTACTTGTTCAAGAAATCCATTACTTGATATGTGTATCAATTGGAACCATTTCTATCACATAGTCGCCTTGGCCAAGGACTTCATGAGTAATGATTTCTACAAGTGGCCTTGAGATATACTATCCTACTATTAGGAGTGGTGAAACCTTTATTGACTTTCTCAACTACTTTCGTTTACTTTACGTTGTACCCAATATCCATCCCTTAGGCAGTCCTAGATAAGACTCCAAAGATTAAAATCAAAGTACAATGCTCGTTAAACAAAGTACCTTGGAGATCTCAAGTCTAAGGATACTTGCACACTTGCTATAATGAGATTCTATCACTGACACTAAATAGTTATCCAAGTGATTATCTCATAGCTAGGTCATCCAATGAACTTGTTCCAAAACAAGCATCCACGCGTTAATCCTGAGTATCCCAATACTCACGGATCTGGGAACCACTGCTGGATCCAATCAAGAGATATAACATGTGCCAGTCTTGGCGTATTAATAATGTCCCATCTTATTAATACTATGACTGGGGATTATTTAAGTACAAACACTGCATAGTGTAGTAGGAATATCACATCATGATCTCTATCATGATTTCCTTAACACTATGTTGTACTAGGGACTTTATCTAACTGTTTGTATACATATTTAGATATAACAATCAAACTGAAAGATAAAGAATGCATCTTATTAATTTAATATGCAATATACATGGTACACGTGATTGCCTCTAAAGCACAACACTAACAGTACATTCAGATATATGTGGCCCAATGTCAATACAAGCAAGAGGAGGTTATCAATACTTCATTACCTTTATTGATGATTATTCTCGATATGGGTATTTGTATTTGATGAAATACAAATCTGAAGCCTTTGACCATTTCAAAGACTTCAATAATGAAGTAGAGAAACAACTTGGCAAAAGTATCTTAAAGCTCTTAGATCTGATCGAGGAGGTGAATACTTAAGTCAAGAGTTTCTAAGTTATCTAAAAGATAACAAAATATTATCTCAATGGACTCCACCATATACACCTCAACATAACGGTGTATCTGAGAGAAGGAATCGAACCCTTCTAGACATGGTAAGGACCATGATGGCTTTTGCAGACTTACCAAAATTGTTTTGGGGGTACGCACTGGAGACTGCTGTTTACATTTTAAACAGAGTTCCGTAAAAAATGGTTGATACCACTCCTTATGAGTTATTCTTTGGTAAGAGACCAAAGTTATCTCATTTAAGGATTTGGGGTTGCTCTGCTTTTGTTAAAAAGGTAATGTCAGACAAACTTGAAATTAAGTCTGACAAATGTTTGTTTGTTGGATATCCAAAAGAATCGTTTGGATATTACTTCTATCTTCCTTCTGAAAATAAAGTTTTTATTTCAAAACATGCTATCTTCTTAGAGAAGGAGCACATGTTCAAAGAAGATAGTGGGAGCAAGCTTGAACTTAGTGAAGTTCAAAAAGAGCAAACAAATATTGATCAACCATCTGAACCTGTATCTATTCAAATAGATGAACCTTCTAACACACAAGAGCTTCGTAGGTCAAGTAGAATACGAGTGGCACTTGAGAGATATGGATTTCTCGTAAGTGACCATAATGACATATTGCTCATAGATGACGATGAGCCTACTACTTACGAGGATGTTCTGAATAGTTCAGAATCTGACAAATGGCTCGAAGCTATGAAGTCAGAGATGAATTCCATGTATGACAACCAAGTATGGACTTTGGTTGATCCACCTGAAGGAATCAAGCCTATAGGGTGTAAATGGGTTTTCAAAAAGAAAACTGACATAGATGGTAATGTGGTTACCTATAAGGCTTGCTTGGTAGCAAAAGGTTATCGCCAACGACAAGGTATTGACTATGACGAAACTTTTTCACCAGTCGCGATGTTGAAATTCATAAGAATACTCCTAGCCATTGCCGCTCATTATGATTATGAGGTCTGGCAAATGGATGTGAAAACAGCTTTCCTTAATGGAAACCTGATTGAGGAAGTGTATATGACACAGCTTGAAGGTTTCATATCCAAAAATAGCACAAAGGTGTGCAAGTTGCAAAGGTCCATTTATGGACTTAAGCAAGCATCTAGGAGTTGGAATATCCGTTTTGATGAGACAATTAAAGATTTTGGTTTCATTCAAAACATGGATGAACCTTGTGTGTACAAGAAGGTTAGTGGGAGTAAAGTTGTTTTCCTATTGCTTTATGTAGATGACATATTGCTTATAGGAAATGATGTTTCCACTCTTCAATCAGTGAAGATTTGGTTGTCCAAGATGTTCTCCATGAAGGACCTTGGAGAAGCAACCTATATTCTAGGAATAAAGATCTATAGAGATAGATCTAGAAGGTTGCTAGGTCTTTCACAGTTTACATACATAGACAAAGTGTTGAAAAGGTTCAGCATGGATCAATCCAAAAGAGGATTCTTACCTATGACACATGGTGTAAGCCTTTCAAAGTCGATATCTCCAAAGACACAAGTTGAAAGGGATCACATGAGTAGAATTCCATATGCTTCGGCAATTGGGTCTATCATGTATGCTATGATATGTACTAGGCCCGATGTATCGTGTGCTTTTAGTTTGACGAGCAGATACCAATCTGATCCTGGAGAGGGTCACTGGGCGGCTGTAAAGAATATCCTTAAGTACTTACGAAGGACTAAGGATGCATTCTTGATATATGGAGATAGCGATTTACAAGTAAGAGGGTATACTGATGCCAGCTTTCAGTCCGATAAGGACGACTTCAAATCATAATCTGGCTATGTATTTACATTAGGTGGTGGGGCAGTTAGTTGGAAGAGCTCCAAACAAGAGACTACTGCCGATTCGACTACTGAAGCAGAGTACATAGCAGCTTCTGAAGCAGCTAAAGGAGCAGTATGGATCAAAAAGTTCATCACTGAACTTGGAGTGGTGCCCAGCATTGTTGATTCGATACCTTTGTATTGTGACAACAATGGAGCCATTGCACAGGCAAAGGAACCACAGTCTTATCAACGATCCAAGCATGTACTTAGACGCTATCATCTGATTAGAGAAATCATAGATAGAGGAGATGTAAAGATAGAGAGGATTCTCACGGATCAGAACATAGCTGATCCACTCACTAAAGCACTTTTCCAGAAGAAACATGATAAACATGTTGAGTCATTTGGTATTCGATACATGAATGATTGGCTCTAGTGCAAGTGGGAGTTTGTTAGTGTTGTGCTCTAGAGGCAATCACTTCTGTCATGTATATTGCATATTAAATTAATAAGAGGCAGTCTTTATCTTTCAGTTTGATTGTTATATCTAAACATGTGTACAAACCATTAGATAAAGTCCCTAGTACAACACAGTGTTAAGGAAATCATGATAGAGATCATGATGTGAGATTCCTACTACACTATGCAGTGTTTGTACTTAAATAATCCCCAGTCATAGTATTAATAAGATGGGACATTATTAATACGCCAAGACTGGCACATGTTATATCTCTTGATTGGATCAAGCGATGGTTCTCATATCCGTGAGTATTGGGATACTCAAGATTAACATATGGATGCTTGTTTTGGAACAAGTTCATTGGATGACCTAGCTTACGAGATAATCACTTGGATAACTATTTAGTGCCAGTGATAGAATCTCATTATAGAAAGTGTGCAAGTATCCTTAGACTTGAGATCTCCAAGGTACTTTGTTTAACGAGCATTGTACTTTGATTCTAATTTTTGGAGTCTTATCTAGGACTGCCTATGTGATGGATATTAGGTACAACGTAAAGTAAACGAAAGTAGTTGAGAAAGTCAATAAAGGATTCACCACTCCTAATAGTAGGAGAGTATATTTCAATGCCACTTGTAGAAATCATTACTCATGAAGTCCTTGGCCAAGGCGACTATGTGATGGAAATGGTTCCAATTGATACACATATCGAGTAATGAATTTCTTGAACAAGTACTAAAATATTCGGGCCAGAATTGATAATATTCTGGAGGGAGTTGGCACTAATTCCATTCTCTAGACCGAATGAGATATTGTATGGTGAAAAGAGTTTATTGCACTGATAATTTGCTATTGAAAGGTTCATGTCAAGCCACTTGACTTCCTGGACTTTTGGGTGGTCAAGAGTCATTGCTAGATGTCGCTCTTGAAATGCTAAATATGGATTTATTAATTAGAGAATTAATAAATTTAATCTTTTATTTTATTAAGGATTATTAATTCTAATATTGTTAGAATTAATTCATATTATGCTACCAATAAGACCAAGAAACCTAATGGGTTACACACAATTAAAGTTTGAATGCTCAAATATATTATTTGATAATATTGTGGGGTTAATTAAGAGAAGGGAATATATTTATAGGTGAATTATAAGTTTGTTATAATTCATGGGACCTAATTGTAATTAAGTAAACTTCAAGGACCAATTTGTTGACAATTGGACGTTGAAGGACTAAGTTACAATTTACGGTAATTATAAATCTATAAATATAAGGAAACGGTTTCCTTAGGGTAAGAGACACAGACTATTCACGCAATAACAGAGAAACCGTTTATCTGCCTCTCTCTTGATCAAACCCTAGCCGTCTCTCTCTTATTAATCAAACCCTAGCCTCCTAAATTCTACTAGCATAGAATTGTGAGATTGTGAGCGTTTAACCTTGTGTGGATTATCATTAGAGGGAGTTCTTTCTTGGACTTCAGTTGAGCTACTGTGAACCGGTTTTGTGATCTGGATTGCGCCTGCGTTCTTGGAACAAGAAAAATTTAAATTCCGGCTTCAAGAGGTAATAAGCGTGATCTTCTCTTTTTCCCGTTTCTACTGCAAACCCGTGATCCATGGCTTAGATTTCTGGCTATTTTCTGCTGCATTTAATCTATTTAATTAATTTAGAAATCCTACAGAAACATCATCAGTTCTCCTCCTCATCCTCATCATCCTCAGCTGGTGTAGAGGTACCCGCACCACCATGTGGCCCAGAAGAATGCTGCCTCAATTCGGTGAACTGCTGCTCCATATTAGCTTGCTCGTCTTGCCATGTCCTCCATAGTACCTTGCAAGCGTAGGAGTGCTGCCATTTGCTGATGAGTCGCCCCAGCACGGTAGTCTCAAAGTCAGTCCGGGAATGGGACTGAGAACTGCTAGCCCGTGCACGTGTTGGTGGTAGTGGGTGCTCCTCCTCCATTGTGGGTGGCCTTACCTGCCCGGGATGTCTGACCTCGAAGGGAGTTAGCCACTTTTTCAACTCTTGGTAGTATTTGTACCCGCAACTTATAAGAGTTTGCTCAGTGACCATATCGTGTTCAGTGGTAGCCTCCATGAGTTCTCCCTCGAGACTCACTCCAAAGTCTTTTATAATTTTCATTATAACCAAGGAAAAAATAAAAGCTTTTGTGGAGAGCCGGTGATGAACAACCTCCCTAATAGATTGGATGATCAAGGGAGCAAGAGGTATAAGTAATGTGTTCATCATCCAATGCAAAATATAAGTGTCAATCAGTCTAGTCTTATTGAAACCACTAGCACGGGGTATAACATTAAACCCAAACATGTAGACTAGAGCTCGAAAGTTAGCTACCAAATCATTGTTGGAATAAAAGCTATTATGCTTATGTAAGCCTAGGATAGCTCTAGTCCCTCTAACATCCTAATTTAGGTCAGAAAGAATCTTTTGATTATTCACATCAATCCCTTGCCAAGTATCATCGTAAAAAACCTGGAGAAGGTTAGCTAATTGGTTTTGAGTGATGACGATAGAGACTCCTTTCACTCTTGTTTCTATATGGGAAAGATGTTTATTGCCCTTATCCGTCATATTAGCATAGAATTCCTTAATAAGCGCGGGACAATACTTCCCTTTCAATTGTACTATCGACCCCCATCCTAACCGTCTAAACATCATTCCCAATTTGAGTGCACGATCTAAGGTGGGTGAGAAAGTACGCTCGACAATAATCTTATTAGAGGCTCTTTTACTGTGCCATTCCTCACAAGATGCATCTATAAACTCAGTAGGTCTTAGAAACAAAGGATCAACAGATGAAGAGGCTGAAGAAGAGGAAGTTCTCGCCCTTTTAGAAGACTGGCCCCTCGCTTTAGACATGATATCACGTAAGGAATAGGAGAATAGGAAGAGAGAACAAGTAAGCTCAAAGACTGAAATAGGGCTACTACCCTCTCAGACACACTTCTCAAATTGTACTTAACCCTCAACCAATCTCACAATTCACAAAACCCAAACTCCTTCAATATATATCCCCTCCAGTCCACCAATTCAATCAATCACCACCAATCAATTCAACACAACCTGCATAATACATGTAAAATTCCCTGTAAAGCATAAACGTGTTGAATATCTTCAATGCATGCAAGTAGACATGATCAGGTTAATGAAAGCATCATCATGGCATAAACAATGTACGTTTCATATAGCCAACTATCACAAATAACCATAATTCTAAACTTAGCTATATGCTTGAAGCCCCTAATAATCATATGTATGAATCAAGTATCAAAGAATGATTAACTCCTAATCTAGTTCAACTCATGAAGCTTCAAAGAGTAATGCGCAATCCAATCATAGCATACATAATCCCAAATTTCAGCCAAAAGAGTCTCTAAAATTAGAAAAAATCATCTCCATTATTTTAACCGTAGGAATTAAATAAAAATCATACCTTTATGCTCTTGTATGCATGGGTAAGCAAAAAATGCAAGCTTTTTGTAGAAATCTACTCTCTTTACTTGTGGATTAAATGGGATTGTGTTGTAAAAATCGAAGGTTTTGAGGTTTTTGATCCATAGGATCAACAAAAAAAAAAGTCAAGAGATGTTATGGAGGTGTTTAGGAGTTGAAAAATCAAATTTTGGAAGATGTGGGATGTGAAGCCGGCACGGGCTTGAGAGAATTTGAGAGGGAGAATGGAGATTTTGAAGAAAAAGATGCCAAAATGGCCCTTTAATTGTGCTCCACGCGACAGGAACTGGTGCCGGTCCAAGCTCTTAGAGCCGGCACCGGCTTAATTTTGTCCGGTTCTCCAAAAACTTTTTTTTTTTTTAATAAGAAAGCAGAAAACACACGAATGCTGAATAATGCACTCTAATTAATTAATCAAAATGACAAAAAAAATAAAATTATCTCAATCACAAAAACTGAAAGTAAAAAAAAGTAAGACTGCTTCAATGTTTCCCACGGCTGTGATCCCGTGGATTTTCCTCAGTATTCCTTGGTAATGTCCCCACTTAACGATCTCCCAAGAGTTTGGCTAATTGACCAATTTGGTTCTCCAGGTTGCACATGGAAGCCTCCAAGTTCCTTGTCGTTGCATCGACTTCTTGGAACTTGGTTTCCGTGGTACTTACCAATTGGCTAATCAACTCTTCCAATGGTGATTTTGGAGGTGCTGCAGTGTTGGTCATGGGGTTTTGGTTCCTTTGATTTTCGCCAAAATTAAAAGAACCCTGCCTAGGTTGATTCCCATTGCTCCAAGAGAAATTAGGGTGATTTCGCCAACCAGGATTATAGGTAGAGCTATAAGGGTTGTTACCTGGCCGAACATTACCTATAAAGGCCGCTTGTTCCGATGTTTCTTAGAGTGACCCCATATTTTAGCATTCATGATTGGGGTATCCTTCTCCACAGAAATCATAATTGACATTTAAAACCTGGCCTTGAGGTATCACCATCTGTTCCATCTTTTGAGTTAAGGTGTCCACCTTAGCCTCTATGACTGCCACAACATCCACTTTGTGAACTCCTTGCACGCGAGCTTTTAACCTTACACTTCTCCAAGAATAGTTATTAGAAGCTAAATTTTCAATAAGCTCAAATACCTGTTCCGGGGTCTTATGATTGATGGAACCCCCGACAAAAGAGTCCACCACTTACCGTGTTGCGAACATAAGGCCATTCAAGGAGATAAGCATTTGCATTCCCAACTCAAATCCGTGGTGTGGGATTTTTCTTAGCATCTTCTTAAATCTCTCCCAACTTTTATATAAGGGCTCAAAATCTAACTGTTAGAAGGTGAAGATGTTATTCCTAAGTTTAGCTGTCCTAGCTGGGGGGAAAATATTTGGCCAAAAAATTTTCAGCTAAGGCATTCCAAGTTGTGATGGAACCTGTAGGTAAGGACTTTAACCAAGATTTAGCTCTATCTTTCAAGGAAGAAGGAAAAAGTCTTAACTTAATGGCATCTTCAGAAACACCATTCATCTTGAAAGTATCATAAATCTCAAGAAAACTAGCTAAGTGAGCGTTGGGATCCTCTTCAAGTAGCCCGTCAAATTGAACCATATTTTGCACCATTTGGATAATGTTGGGCTTTATTTCAAAATTGTTTGCATCTATCCTAGGTCTAGTGATACTCGAGCCTGTGCCCGAGATTGTGGGTTTCACAAAGTCATCCACAACCCTCCTGTTATTCCCAGCATTGTTCTGTTGAGCACCATCCATCTCAACAATCAGGTTCTTTTGAATTGTCCGGTGAATTTTTGATAACGTCCTCTCGATTTCAGGGTCAAAATCGACTACCTTGCCTTCAAATTTTTGGGTCATGTACCAAGGGTAACACCTAAGAAAACAAGAAACAAGTTAGATACATAATTAATGATTAATAACAAAACTACAAGGTTACAAAGTTAGTAAAAAGAACATAGTTAAAGTTAGTAGGTTAGGTTAGGTTACAAGGGTATACAAGAATACATTAAATAAAAAAGATAGCACCTTTTTGTGAACAATTATACATATCTTACATATCTACATATTTACATATTTATATATTTACATGGTTAAATCAACAAAATTCAAGCTTTCATGCTATTATTTCCTGGCAACAGCGCAAAAAACTTGATGTGTTCGAACTTGGGTATAAAAATCATACAAAAACTAAGCACATTCCCAATCAAGTTTAAATTAAAACATTCAACCGAAATCATACATATGAGCAAGCGTACTCATTATTAACCGAGCATAGGGTTCAAACGAGTGTCGATCCTCCAGGAACAAATAGACATTAATTGCCTTTCTTTCATTGTTTAACCAACTCAATAAAGTGAAAATTAAGTTAAAAAAATAAAAATATCAAAATAAAAATATATACATGTCAAGGATGTAGATTTATTTAATTCAAACCATTGGTTAGACAAACACGATCTTGAAGTATCCAACCTTTATCATAATTAATTATTCTCTTGGCATCATGGAGAATTAAAGTAGACTCACTTCTTTTCCAATCCATGAATCCCTATCTTCTAGGTAACTTAGTATCACATACTCTGTCCCAACCAATCTTACCCAAAAGATGCATTAAACATAATTCTCTGATTAAATCCCATTCTCAGCCAAACTTAACCCATGAAATTAACCAATTGAATCCATATTCTGGCAGACATCAACTATCCTTTAATTACTCTGTCCTTAGCAATCAATCCCATTTTCAGGCAAGTTAAAAGGCAAAAAATATGAAATCAATCAATTGAACTATCATTAACCCTACTTTCAAGCAAGTCAACGGAAAACAATCAATTAATCTTGTAATAGCACGAGTAATTAAATACTAAGAAGAATAATCAATTAATCAAAAGATCAAATATCTCTAAAC
This sequence comes from Voacanga thouarsii, assembly GCA_026120185.1. NCBI lineage: Eukaryota > Viridiplantae > Streptophyta > Magnoliopsida > Gentianales > Apocynaceae > Voacanga > Voacanga thouarsii. The sequence continues at coordinate 822,489 of JANUWF010001450.1, forward strand.
ATCATGACTATCTAAAACAACGTCAAATTACAATAAAATAATTAACATATCATTGTCAAGAAAAAGAAAACAAAGTAAAAGAAAGCACTCATAAACAAGCCTCCTTCTTCTTTCTTTGAAGACCTTCTTACACAACCCTCTTTGAACTTGAAGAATTCCTCCTTTGATTTAAGTAATTTTCTATGATGATCAATGAATTCTCCCTTCTTTTTCTTGTGTTTTTCATCTATTTATAGCCTTAGGCAGTGCCTAAACTCGTAGGTACAAAGTTCTTAGCCGAGTAGAAGTTGGAAGATACTAAAACTCCTCAGCTTACCAAAAATCACGTAGAAAAATAACAGCACCGCCTTAACTTCAGGGCACAGCCGGCGCCGCCTTGACTCTTGGAGCCGGTGCCGGTTGTGTTCTGTTCCTTCACTCATTCGCCAATTTTTCTTCGAATTTTACACAATGTTTTCCAGAATGCAGCCGGCACCAATTCCAGCTTCACAACCGGCGCTGCCTTGGTTCTGTTCTGCTCTGTTTCCATAATTTTTTCGTCACTTCGAAGTTTGCTTCAACAATGCATGGCCGGCACCGGTTCTAGGGTCCTAGCCGGCGCCGCCTCTCCTCTATTTTGCAACATTTTTGTATCGTTTTACCCTAAAAATCTGAAATAATGATCAAAATACCTTTTTAAGGGTAAAATCTCAAATATGAAGGTGTTAGCCCTAATGGCCTTCTTTTATGTTTTGATTTATGACAAACGTTGATATGGACTAACGTGTCAATTTATTGTGATAGGACATGATTGACCTTTTTTCTTCTAAAGTCTTCAGATAAGAATTGTTGGCGACTCCTTCATCACTGATTTCAAGAGTGGAAGATCAATTGGAAAATCAAGTATAAGGAGTTATACATCAAGAAGACTTTTTATAAAGAATATTAGACTAGGAAGTGTTCATTAAGGTATAATTATTATTTCCTATGTCCTCTTATCTTTTGATTTATTTGGCTTTACCTTGAAGCTTCAAAGGAGATGATTTTCAAAGTTTTTAGAATTCACAGAATTTTGGATGGTACAGTTTGAATCTAAAAAGTTCATCCAAAATCCTGTAAACCGGGTTGAAAAATTGTCCGTCAGGGATGTGCCATTTTGGACTTAACTTTTGGATGCATCTTCGTCCAAAACTCGGATGAGTTTAAATAGAAAAATTTATAGCCGTTTTTTTATAACCGTTGGAACTCTACTTTTTGGCTCTATAAATAGCCCTTAAAGCCAGATTACAAGTAAGATTTTTGAAACATCCATCTTAGAAACACTATTGCTCAATATCTTCAAAAATCTCCTTTTATCTTATTTTCAAAGTGAGTTCATTGTGTATCAAAGATAAAAGTATTTTGTGCTTGTATCCGAGAGAATATCTGCTCAAGTAAGTGAGCTTATCTCTATTCTATTGATTTTCAATTCTCAGCTTGTAATAGCAAGGTTGTGTGGTAAAACCCATAGGGGTGATCCTTGTTGTGTGATTGTTCAAGGTTGTGGTGTAAAACCCATAGGGGTGAGCCTTGATGTGTTTGAGAGGTTGTGTAAAACCTTGTGTGGTGATCCTCTCTTGTATGTGGTTGTTTCATTAAGTGAGGTTAATGAAATAGGGTTGAAAATCCTTAAGTATGAGGCTTAAGGTAGTGGACGTAGATCATTGTTGATCGAACCACTATACATCTCTTGTCTCATTTTATTTCAGTGGTTTATGTATATTGTTTTTATGATCTTTCACTATCTAAATCTGAATACACATCTACGAGTGCTTGGACAGCTTTCAATGCATCAATAAAGTCAGTCCAAGTATCTTTGTGATCATCTTTGTTCAGCATTTTAGACTCTTCGGAAAAATAATTTTTGCTTGCCAAAAACCTTATTCACCCCCCCCTTCAAAGGTTTTTCATTTGGTATCAGCGAGAGGTCTACATACTTTTAGTTTAACAGCTTTGTAGAAAAGATCTTAATGGCAAGCTCATATTCTCTTCCATATGTTGAAAGATCTTCAACAAATCGTCCACCTTTGTTTAACGGAAGCAACTATACCTTTTGGAAAAATAGAATAAAGATTTATGTGTGTTCTATTAACTTCGAGTTATAAAGTTTAATAGAGAATGGTTCTTTTATTCCATCAAAGATAATTGATGTGAAACCCCACCTAAAACCAATCCTAAAGTAAGGGGGTCAAGAATGCATATCATATTATTTTGCATGAATATATATGTTTTTGAATGATTTTATGTGCTTTAGAATCGTGGATTATAAGTTTAAATGCTTATTTATACTTATTGAGCATGAGGGGTAAAATGGTAATTTTGCTTGAGGTCAGAATAGGAAGATAACTTGAGGAGTAGATAAGAAAAATATGTGGGTGAGAAAATAAGAATAAGAGTTGTTGTGGTTTAGTGGTTAGAGTCTTGGAATTAATCTCTAAGGTCATGAGTTCGAATCCCATCATTTAAGTTTTTACCATGATTATCTTAATTAAGTTTGAATTTTTGTTTTCTTGCATTCCATGAAAATAGGAATGATTGTCTTAAGGGAGACATGAAGAGAATGTCCTAATCTTATCCTCAAGTCCTAAAAGAATTCTAGAAAAATTCTTGTCCAATTTATTACCTCTAGCTTTGTCCTAGCATTTTCATAATTCAAATGAACTAAAATCCATTAAATCTTTTTCTTTGAATTCCAAAAAATTCTGTGATAATTTCTTCCCCTTGAATTTCGAAAATCAGCTTTGGGGAAGGGAGGTTGACCGAAAAATAGGAGGGGAAATAGCAAGGGTTCCAAGAGAAAATCAATCACCATGGAAGGACCTTCAAATCTATCTTCATGATGTTCATGCTTTAGTAGTAAGAAATCTGGAAATTTTCCAGATTTGTTGCAGACCTTTTCTTAGAAAATTCAGGCCATAAACCCATTCAATTTCTGCCAAGAAAATGGTCATTTCAAGTGGCTTGGAAGCTGGAAAAATTGTGCAATTTTCGGACTGCACAAAACAGCACCAAACCAGAAAAATTTTCTGGGCAATTCGCAGCTCTTCATCAAGGAAATGAAGCTGTTTTTAGTTCATCTTCAAGCCAGCAAACTCCTCTGTATTTGTCCAGAAATGAGGCTGAAAAACCACCCTTGGAAGACCCTCAAACATCCCTGAAGAACCCCAGAAAAACCGAGCCAAGAGAGTGCGAAAATCCTGCACCAAAATTCTGCAATTTTTCGGAAAACCATGAACACTTGAGATCAGAATTTTCCAACCTTGTTCCTTCTAGCCTAAGACCGAAAATCATCTTCAATCTCTGTAGAATTGAACCTTGCTCAGCTATACACTGATCACCATTAAACCCACACCTATCTTCAAGCATAAGGACTCCATAGCTACACCACAAAACACTCCTAAGATCACTCCATTCAAACTCCATTTGAACTTCAAATAATTTCAGCATTTCACTCCCATAAATCACTCTTGCATTAAGCTGAATTAACCAGAATTTCCTCTGCCTTTAAGGACTGAATTTCGGCCAGCCTTGAGCAACATTAAACCTCAGTCATTTCAGCAAGACAACCTTGCTTCAGCCGACACCATTAAAGTCCATAGACACCTCTCTTGATCAAACACCATAGCTGATCTTTTACCTTAAACATCTCCACCATTTCCTCCATTTAAATTTCAAATAAAATATGATTTCTCTCTCTCACAAAGCTGAAAACCAAAACCCTCAATCACACCCTACCATTCGGCCAGCCTTCTAGCAGAAATCGTGCAGCACTTCTTCTAATTTCTCTCCATTTTCACCTAAAATACCAAGAACACCAAGAACACACACTAAACTTCTTCAAGTCTAAACCTACTCTAAAACACCTCCAATCACTCTCAAATAATCCAGATCATCTCTACTTAATCCCTAGACTTCATTTCTGCCATTTATAACACAAAATCTCGCAAACAAGAATTTTCAACCGGATCAAAAATCAGTTTTTCTTGAAGACCTCAAGAACATCAACAAGGTAAAACAAGAACAACCTTCTTGTTCATCTTCTTCCATTCAATTCTTAATACACCTATCTAATGCTCTCTTTCTCTCTCTCTCTCTCTCTCTCTCTCTCTCTCTCTCTCTCTCTCTCTCTCTCTCTCTCTCTCTCTCTCTCTCTCTTCTAACCGAAATGGTTGATCAAACCATCAACCATGGATGTTGTTTCATTGGACCATTCAAGTCATTCCATCGCGCGTGGACCTTCTTTTGTCTTCACCAAAGGACTCGACAATCAAGTATTCATTCTTAAATTTCTCTTATTAAATTCTGAAATCATGTTTCCTAGATGATGATAGAGAAATGGAATATGATTGGGAGATTGAATATGTGCATGAGGATTAGGGGGATGAAGTTATGACATGATAATGGTTGTATTTGACTAGGATGTATGTGTTTTCCTTTCGAATCAATTTATGTTCTTCATGCTTGATGAATTTAATGGATGTTGAAGCATGATTAGATATTATGACACCAAAGGTGATTAGGCTTTTATGATCTTATTTTCCCATGGAAATCATGTTTGATGATTATGCTTAGTAGGATTTTGGCCATGTGATAATATGAGATAGTTCAAGTGTTTGTTCATGAATAGATTAATTTCTTGTTTGATGATGGAGAATGGGATCGTGAATCTTCTCTAGCAATAGGGAGACCAAGGTGTAAGATTATTTTCTTGTTAATTCTAAGTTATATTCATCAATAAATTTTATTACATAAATTAAAATTACTACTATATTTTTTCTTCAAAAATTCGAAACACTAGGGGATTTGGATTAGAATATTAAATCAAACTATTAATATTTTTATTAAATGAAAATTTAAAATAATTTATTATCTCTTCGAAATTAATTAAAAATTAATATTTATTTAATTTATTATTTATTTATAATAAAGCTATTTTTAAATTACCATTTCTTAATATTAAATAGGACTTAATAATATTTAAAATTCAAACCTTAGTTTATTTATTAGTAATAACACTCAAGAATTATTATTTGAGTCTATAATTTATTAACAATTATTTTAGAACCCCTAGTTATTTCAACCTATCAAACTAGACTTATTTTATAAAATTCTTCAGCATCTAGCCTTAAAGCTTAGGACATTAAGGTCATGGTTAGTCGTGGTTGTAACCAGTTGAGCTAAGAATTATTTATATAAGGCAGGTATAGCTTGAATGTGACCTTATGTTTTGTGTTTACCCCAGGCAGGGGTTAGGTCAGCCTTGGAAGACTTTTGAGTAGAGCAAGCAAAGAAGCAGGTAAGCTCCTGCATGGAGTTTTGTGAAAACCAAAAAGTTATTGTGGCAAGCCAAATATGATGTATATGGACAATTATTTTGTAAAGGCAATTAAGGACTGTTTTCCTTTTATTTCAGTCAAGCAAATCATTTGAAAGTTAAACAAGTAGTTTTACGCAAAATGCTAAACTTTTTCTAAAACCCAACTTTGACAAGACTTTTAGAAACCCTTAATTGCTATTTCGAAATAAAGTGGATTATGATCAATTTTCTCCCAAGTGGAACAATCAACATTGAGTACTCAATAAGGGTAGACCACCAGGACTAGTCTTTGAAGGGTTAGGGTAAGTCTCTCAGTAGGTGGCCACCTCTGAGGGGTGAGTCCTTCCTGGATAGGATGCCAGTCCGGTAGGTCATACCGGTCCGAGCTAGCAAGTTTCAGTCATGTGGACTGTGTATTCCGGAGTGGACAACCGGTAAGTTTGGGTGTAGAGATGGAGGAGTATCTCACCCGGTAGGCCGATCACCTACCTTTTGTCAGTCTGCACAAAGTGTGGCATTCTGACCGGCAGTATGCCCAACGTGTGGCATACTGACCATGTGGACATGGGGCCCAACGTGTGGTAACCCATGACCACCATGTTGAGTGGTTGATTTTATTGAACATGTAAGGTTGGAAAAGCCAAAACACCACTCTTGATTTGACTATTATTTCTTGCTTGCCAATATTTCTCTTACGAAGATTTCATACTGGGGCCCAACGTGTGGTAACCCGTGGCTACCTATTTGAGTTGTTGTATTTATTGTGCACATGTACAGTTTGAAAAGTGAAATGCCACTCTTTATTTTCAACACTTATTTATTGCTTGCCAGCACCTTTTCCTTATGGAACTTTTACAACTTGCATACCTGAATTATTTTACCTGAAGCACTCAAAGCACACACCGGCTTACTAAGATTTTTATCTCACCACCCTTTTATACCATGTTTTCAGGAAGATCCGGCTGTGGAGGTTATTAGCTAGATGTTGCCTATGCTTTGAAGACTCATGTTGTTTACTTTATATGATGCTTTGGAGAGATTTTTGCAAACAGTTTATTTGATTTTGTTCCAATACTTATCTTTTGGGTTGTAATAAGTTTAATTTTTAAAGTCTGTATTCTATTTTATTTCTATGTAACCTAGTTATAAAGACCCCTTGTCCTCTGGACGGGGCGACATCCCGACCCTGTTGGGCCTAGGTAGTGGGGTGTTACAATTGGTATCAGAGCCTAGGTTTAGGTAAATATTGATGATATATGTTCTGTCTATTTAAGTTTAAATATTTATCTAGCCTATCTTGCTTTTGATGTAGGATGGTTAGAATGCTTAGGATCGCGAGGGTAGGGCAGCAGTGGCACCCGCCTATCCCTATATACCAGTAGTACCTTCCAGTTTCCCAGCCTGCCCCTCAGCCAGATATCCCTATGTAGGATGGCAGAGATGATGAGATCCAGATTCTTGAGCCACCCTAATCCCAGTGATAGATATAAGTTCTGATAGCGAGGATGAGGAGATGATAGTGGAGCTTGGACCCCACCCTCCTAGTCCCGTTGTGGACTTAGCAGCAGATAGTGATGACCCAGGGAGATAGTCTATGAGTCTCCATCTTGGCCTCCCTTCGTTCCCTCTTTTATTCCTCTTCCCAGCAGAGTTGAGCCCGAGAAGAGTTCTAGGTGCCCCGGGAAGGAGCCAATGGAGGGATTTGCAAGTGGGGATGGGATAGACTTCACTAGGAATCCTGGGGAATGGTTATATAAGGTCAAATTTGAAGATTCTGATGAGGACTATAGAGGCTAAGAACTGATATAACCAGGATGCTTATTTATTGCTTTCTGTAAACTTCTGTGTTAAGGAATTTCCTTTCTGTTTACTGCTTTCTTTTTGAAAATTATGCAAATAGAAGTACCTAGAGTACTCTACGATTTGAGGAAAATTTTTATGCAATTCTTTATGCAAAAACTTGCATCAGATTTTCTTTTACTTAAGCCTGAATGTGAATGCATGCTCAAATGAAATATTTTAAAACTTGCATGCATAAACTCATTATCTGGGCATGATTGAGGATGGCACCCGAGTGTCGTGTAGCCACATCAGGCAAAAGAGTTCCGAAGGCATAACCTGTGACACCGGAAGTTGAGACAACTCAAATGCAGTCACCCAACCGGGGAAATAAGAGTGAGCCAGATTTGGAAATGGGGTCTGAAGCACCTGTTGAAGTGACAATAGGGCAAGCATTCAGCAAGATGATCGAGATTCTTCAGACTTTGACCGAACGGAGGAATCCAAAGGGAGAGGACGAAGCTTTGGAACAGTTTCTAAAAATTCCAACCGCCCATTTTCTTAGGAGAGGCCGAGCAGGATTAGAAAGCTGAACAATGGATAGAGCAGATGGAAGATATCTTTGCTACACTTTAGTACACTGAGAAGCGAATAGTGAAGTTTGCTGCATTCTGAATGAGGGGCCCAACTCGGGTATAGTGGCAACGGGTTCAGGACGACTGGGAACTAATTGTCCAGGATTGGACATGGGCCAATTTCGTGGAAGCATTCAAAGCCAAATATATCCCTCAGTGGATAGTTGAGAGACGGGAGGATGAGTTTCAGAATCTAAAGCAGGGGGGTATGACGGTAGCTCAGTGCGTAGCACGGTTCACCCAATTGTCAAAGTACTGTAAGAGACTGGTGGACACCAAGTAGAACAGAATAAGGTATTTTGTCAAGGGGCTAAGGCAGGAGTTAAGAAGGGCATTGGCACCTTCTCCACCAATGACCTACTCGGGGACTGTGAACGCAGCCACCCGAATTGAGAATAAAGACCACAATCGAATGGCACCAAGACCTTTCTTACTGCCAAGACAACCATCGAGGCCTTTGCAAAAGCAGCAGTCCGTCAAGCGCCTCACCATTCAGCAGTGGCCGAACTGAGGAAAGCAAGCCTGATCAGCACTGGTTGGTCTTGCGTGGGATCTTCCATTATGTCGGCACTTGAAAAAAATGGGTCATGTAAAGAACAATTGTTGGTCAAAGGGTGCTGAGCGGGAAAGCTAACATTATAGCTGATGCCCTAAGCAGAAAAGTCTGAATGGCCAGGCTAAGAATGCAGGAGGTTCGAGTGGTTCAAGATGTGTTGGATAGAAGGGCGAAAGTGCAAGAGGAGAGAATTAGGGTTAGCAATGTGAAACTCCACCTAAAGCCAACCTTAGAGTAAGGGGGTCGGGATGCATATCATATTATTTTACATGAATATATATGTTTTTGTTTTAAATGATTCTATGTGCTTTAGAGTTGTGGATTATAGGTTAAAATGCTTAGTTATGTTTATCGAGTAGGAAGGGTAAAATGGTAATTTTGCTTGAGGTCAAAATAGGAAGAAAGCTTGAGGATTAAATAGGAAGAAAATGTGGGTGAGAAAATAACAACAAGAGTTATTGTGGTTTAGTGGTTAGAGCTTGGTGAATTAATTTCTAAGGTCATGAGTTCAAATCCCATCATTTAAGCTTTTGTCATGATTATCTTAACTAAGTTTGAATTTTTGTTTTCTTGCATTTCATGGAAATAGGAATGTTGTCTTAGGGGAGACATGAAGAGAATGTCCTAATCGTATCTTCATGTCCTAAAAAGAATTCTAGAGGAATTCTTGTCCTTTTTATTTCCACTAGCTTGTCCTAACATCTTTATAATTCAAAACCATTAAATCATTTCTTTTAAATTCCAAAAAAAAATTCTGTGATAACTCCTCCACCTTGAATTTCGAAAATCAGCTTTGAAGGTTGGGAAGTTGGCCGAAAGTAGGAGGAGAAATAGGAAGGGTTTCCAAGAGAAAATCAATCACCATGATAGCACCTTCAAACTCACCTTCATGTTGTTCATATCCTAGTGAAGGAAAATCTGGAAATTTTCCAGATTTTTTGCAGACCACTTCTTCGAAAATACAGCCAATAAACCCATTCATTTGCTGCCAAGAAAATGGTCATTTCATGTGGCTTGAAAGCTGGAAAAACTGTGCAATTTTCGGACTGCACAAAACAGCACCAAACCAGGAAAAATTCTGGGCATTTCGCCACTTCCAATCAAGGAAATGAAGCTGTTTTTAGTTCATCTTCAAGCCAGCAAAACTTCCCTGTATTTGTCCAGAAATAAGGCTGAAAAACCATCCTTGGAAGACCCTCAAACACCCCAGAAGAACCTCTGAAAATCGAGCCAAGTGAGTGCAAAAATTCTGCACAAAAAAATCTGCAATCTTCGAAACTAAGAACAACCATGAAACCAGATTTTTTTTTCCAGCTTTGCTCCCTTCTAGCCTAGGCCGAAAATCACCTTCAACCTCTGTAAAATTGAACCTTGCTCAGCTGTAGACTGAACACCATTAACCCCACACTCACCTTGAGCATAAGGACTCCATAGCCACACCACAAAACACTCCTAAGATCACTCCATTCAAACTCTTTTTGAACTTCAAATAATTTCAGCATTTTACTCCATTAAAATCACTCTTGTATTAGGCAAATAAACCAGAATTTCCTCTACCATTTAAGACTGAATTTCGAACAGCCTTGGAGCAACATTAACCTTCCATCAATTCAGCAAAACCACCATGTTCAGCCAGCACCATTGAAGACCATAGAAACCTCTCTTGATCAAAACACCATAGCTAACCTCTTACCTTAAACATCTCCACCATTTCCTCCATTTAAATTTCAAAAAAATCTGATCATTCTCTCTCCTTCTTGCTGAAAACCGAAACCCTCATTCACTCCATACCATTCGGCCAGCCCTCTACCAAAATTCGTGCAGCACTTCTTCCCAATTCTCTCCATTTTCACCTAGAACACCAAGAACACACACTAACCTTCTTCAAGCCTAACCCTACTCTAAACACCTCCAATCACTCTCAAATACTCCAAATCACTTCCATTTAATCTCTAAACTTCATTTTTGGTATTTATAACACAAAACCTCACAAACAAGAATTTTCGAACGGATCAAAATTAGCTTTTCATTGAAGGTCTCAAGAACATCAACAAGGTAAGTCAAGAACAACCTTCTTGATCATCTTCTTCCATTCGATTGTACTGTTCTAATGCTCTCTCTCTCTCTCTCTCTCTCTCTCTCTCTCTCTCTCTTCCAACCGAAATGGTTGATCAACCATCAACCATGGCCGTTTTCCCGTTGGATCATTCAAGGCTCTCAATCGCGTGGACCTTCTTAATTCTTCATCGAAGTGTTCATCAAATCAAGTATTTTCATTTAATCCTTCTTTTAATTCAGTATTCATGTCTCTTAGATATTGGAAGGAAGAATGAAATATGGATAAGGGATTGAGTATATGCATGTGGATTAAGAGGATGGAGTTAGGACATGATGATTGTTGTATATGACTAGGATGTATGTGTTTTCCTTTCGAATCAATGTATGTTCTTCGTGCTTAATGAAATTTTATGGATGTTTGAAGCATGTTAGAGACCATGACACCAAAGGTGATTAGGTTTTTATGTTCTTATTTTTCCATGGAAACCATGATTGATGGTTATGCTTAGTAGGATTTTGGCCATGTGATGGTATGAGATAGTTCAAGTGTATGTTCATGAATTCTTTCTAGCAATAGGAAAATCATGGTGGAAAAGTATTTTCTTGTTAAGGTTAGATTATTTTTATTAACAAATTTTATTACCTTGAATAGAATGCTGCTATATTTTCTCTATAAAATTCGAAACTCTAGGGAGATTTGGAGTGGTTTATTAATTAAAATATTCATATTTTCTTTATCAAATAAATGAGATCTTTTATTAAAAATAATATATATAGTAATAAATCCTTTACAATAAATAAAATATTATTAGAATCTATTTGTTATTTATTAATTAAATTTTAAAATAATTCATTCATTATTAATTTTATTTATTACTAATTATTTATTATCTATTTAAAAATTAATTAAAGGTTATTTGTAATTAAATATTTATTTATAATAAAGCTATTTTTAAATCACCATTTATTAGTACTATTTAGGACTTAATATTCAAACCTTAGTTTATTTATTAAAAATAACACTCAAGAATTATTAATTGGGTCTATAATTTATTAGCAATTATTTTAGAACCCCAAGTTCTTTTAACTTATCAACTAAAACTTATTTTATAAAATTCTTTATCACCTAGCCTTAAAGCTTAGGACATTAGGGTCATGGCTAGTCATGGTTGTAACTAGTTGAGCTAAGAAATTATTTATGTAAGGCAGGTATAGCCCGAATGTAACCTTATGTCTTGTGTTTACCCCAGGCGAGGTTAGGTCAGCCTTGGAAGACTTTTGAATTTGAGCAAGCAAAGGATCAGGTAAGCTCCTGCATAAAACTTGTTTATTGTAAAAGGTTACCATGACAAGCTAAACACGAAGTATGTGAATACTAATTTGGTAAAGGCAATTAAGGACTGTTTCTTTTCTTGATTCGGTCAAACCAATTATTTGAAAATTTTCAAATCAGTTTACTCAAACACTGAACTATTTCTAAAACTGATTTTGGCATGGACTTTAGAAACCCTTAATTGCCATTTTCAAGTAAGGCTATGTTTTACCAATTTTCTCCCAAGTGGGACAATTATCGTTAAGTACTCAATAAGGGTAGGCTAGTAGTACTAGTTTTGAAGAGCAAGAGTGAGTCTTCTGGCAGGAGGCCACCTTCAGAAGATAAAACTCAACTTAGAGAAACGTCAGTACTACTTAGTCATGCCGGTCCGAGCTAGCAATTTTATTTCAGTCAAGTGACTGTGTTTTGCCGGAATGGACACCCGGTTGTTGTTTGGGTATAGAAAAGGAGGAGTATCTTGCCCGATAGGCCGATCACCTACCTTTTGTCAGTCTGCACAAAGTGTCGGCATTCTGACCGGCAGTGTGCACAAAGTGTGGCATACTGACCATCCGGTTATGGGGCCCAACGTGTGGTAACCCATAATCCTTTCTTTTGAGTGGGTGATCTTATAAATTATGTATGGCTGGAAAAGCCGAAAACTCCACTCTTGTTTTTTACTAATGTTTAATGCTTGCCAATATTTCTCTTATAAAGTTTTCACATTTTGCATCCACGAACTGTTTTCACTGAACACTCAAAGCACACACGGACTTACTGAGATTTTTATCTCACCACCTTTTATGCCATGTTTTCAGGTCGATCCTGCTGTGGAGATGAATAGCTAGATTTGTTGCCTATGCTTTGAAGACTTTATGATTATTTTTCTTATATGTTGTTTTGAGAGATGGTAGCGACCAATTTATTTTGGATTTGTTCATGTATTTTTAGGTTGTAACAAGTTTAATTTCAAGGTATTACTTTTATTTTCTTTTGTGTGACCTACTTATAAAGACCCCTTATCCTTTGGACGGGGCGACATCCCCGACCCTGTCGGGCCTAGGTAGTGGGGTGTTACAAGCAACCTGAAGTTGATGCCAGATCTAAGGCAGGACATGATTGAGGCCAACAAAGTAATGAACAATTTCAGCTTTTCAAGGACAAGGAGCTTAAACAGCAAGGCAGTAAATTCCGATAGAACGGAGCAGGAGTGTTGTACTTCCGAGATCATTTGTGTGTACCTGAGGAGCACCAGTTGAAGGACAGAATTTTAGAAGAGGCGGATAGGAGCAAGTACGCCATTCGCCCGGGAGAGGTAAAAATGTATCAGGATCTGGAAAAGGCTTATTAGTGGCCTGGAATGAAGAGGAACGTGGTTAAGTATGTCTCAACGTGTCTAACCTATTAGAAAGTCAAAGCGAAGCACAAAAAGGTGGCAGGATTATTACAACCATTGCCAGTACCGGAATGGAAATGAGAAGAGGTAACCATGGACTTCGTTACCGGACTCCCTATGGCCAGGAGCCAAAAGGACGCTATATGGGTAGTGGTGGATCGTCTGACCAAGTCGGCGCATTTCATACCCGTGAATATAAGGGATTCAATGGAAAAGTTGGCTCAGACCTACGTGCGGGAAATAGTCAAGTTGCACGGAGTACCTTCAAGTATTGTGTCTGATCGTGATCCGAGATTTACATCCCGATTTTGGGGCAAGTTTCAAGAATCGATGGGCTCTAGTCTGAAGTTCAGTACGTCGGCGCATCCGCAGACCGATAGACAGTCAGAAAGGGTTATTCAGATATTGGAGGATATGCTGAGGGCCTGTGTATTGGATTTCAGGGATAAGTGGATTGAAAGTATACCGTATGCCGAGTTATCATACAATAACAATTATCAAGCTTCGATTGGAATGGCTCCGTATGAAGCTCTATATGGACGTAAGTGTCAAGTACCGCTATACTGGAGTTGGTCAGAAGATAGTCACATAAACAAGTCGGGAGAAGTCTATGTTCAAGAAATATTGGATAAGGTCAGGTTAATTAGAGAAAGGTTGAGAGCAGCCCAAAGCCGACAAAAGAGTCATGCAGACAATAGACGAAGGGAGTTAGAATTTCAGGTGGGAGACAGCATGTTCCTAAAACTGACACCAAATAAGGGAATTCTGAAACATCCGAGAGGGGAAAAACTAAATCCGAGGTATCTGGGGCCGTTTCCAATAAAAGAGAGAATTGGGCCAGTAGCGTATCGATTGGATTTGCCAGATGGGTTGACGGGAATTCACGACGTCTTCCATGTATCACAGTTGAAGAAATACAATGCCGATCCCGGATATGTGTTGAACGACGAGCCGTTAGTACTACAACCCGACCTAAGCTATGTGGAGAAACACGTAAAGATATTGGACTGAAGTATCAAGAATCTCCGGAACAAGCAGATTCCGATGGTAAAAGTACAGTGGAAGCATCATGGCACGCGAGATGCCACATGGGAGACAGAAGAATGGGTAAAGCGAAAGTATGCCGATCTGAGGTAAAGATGCGTCTGAATTTCGGGACGAAATTCTCCTAAGGAGGGGAGGATGTGAAACCCCACCTAAAACCAACTCTAGAGTAAGGGGGTCGGAATGCATATCATATTATTTTGCATGAATATATATATTTTTGAATGATTTTATGTGCTTTAGAATCGTGGATTATAAGTTTAAATGCTTAGTTATACTTATTGAGTAGGAGGGGTAAAATGGTAATTTTGCTTGAGGTCAGAATAGGAAGATAACTTGAGGAGTAGATAAGAAAAATATGTGGGTGAGAAAATAAGAACAAGAGTTGTTGTGGTTTAGTTGTTAGAGTCTTGGAATTAATCTCTAAGGTCATGAGTTCGAATCCCATCATTTAATTTTTTCCATGATTATCTTAATTAAGTTTGAATTTTTGTTTTCTAGCATTCCATGAAAATAGGAATGATTGTCTTAAGGGAGACATGAAGAGAATGTCCTAATCTTATCCTCAAGTCCTAAAAGAATTCTAGAAAAATTCTTGTCCAATTTATTACCTCTAGCTTTGTCCTAGCATTTTCATAATTCAAATGAACTAAAATCCATTAAATCTTTTTCTTTGAATTCCAAAAAATTCTGTGATAATTTCTTCCCCTTGAATTTCGAAAATCAGCTTTGGGGAAGGGAGGTTGACCGAAAAATAGGAGGGGAAATAGCAAGGGTTCCAAGAGAAAATCAATCACCATGGAAGGACCTTCAAATCTATCTTCATGATGTTCATGCTTTAGTAGTAAGAAATCTGGAAATTTTCCAGATTTGTTGCAGACCTTTTCTTCGAAAATTCAGGCCATAAACCCATTCAATTGCTACTAAGAAAATGGTCATTTCAAGTGGCTTGGAAGCTGGAAAAATTGTGCAATTTTCGGACTGCACAAAACAGCACCAAACCAGAAAAATTTTCTGGGCAATTCGCAGCTCTTCATCAAGGAAATGAAGCTGTTTTTAGTTCATCTTCAAGCCAACAAACTCCTCTGTATTTGTCCAGAAATGAGGCTGAAAAACCACCCTTGGAAGACCCTCAAGCATCCCTGAAGAACCAATGAAAAACCGAGCCAAGAGAGTGCGAAAATCCTGCACCAAAATTCTGCAATTTTTCGGAAAACCATGAACACTTGAGATCAAAATTTTCCACCCTTGTTCCTTCTAGCCTAAGACCAAAAATCATCTTCAATCTCTGTAGAATTGAGCCTTTCTCAGCTATACACTGATCACCATTAAACCCACACCTACCTTGAAGCATAAGGACTCCATAGCTACACCACAAAACATTCCTAAGATCACTCCATTCAAACTCCATTTGAACTTCAAATAATTTCAGCATTTCACTCCCATAAATCACTCTTGCATTAAGCTGAATTAACCAGAATTTCCTCTGCCTTTAAGGACTGAATTTCAGCCAGCCTTGAGCAACATTAAACCTCAGTCATTTCAGCAAGACAACCTTGCTTCAGCCGATACCATTAAAGTCCATAGACACCTCTCTTGATCAAACACCATAGCTGATCTTTTACCTTAAACATCTCCACCATTTCCTCCATTTAAATTTCAAATAAAATATGATTTCTCTCTCTCACAAAGCTGAAAACCAAAACCCTCAATCACACCCTACCATTCGGCTAGCCTTCTAGCAGAAATCGTGCAGCACTTCTTCTAATTTCTCTCCATTTTCACCTAAAATACCAAGAACACCAAGAACACATACTAAACTTCTTCAAGTCTAAACCTACTCTAAAACACCTCCAATCACTCTCAAATAATCCAAATCATCTCTACTTAATCCCTAGACTTCATTTCTGCC